>PVKA01003639.1:56418-107720 GCA_004027165.1 Ctenomys sociabilis | reverse complement strand
TATTGAATCTTTGATATAATTCAGCTACATAAAAACCTGTAAATATAATATCATGTATGCACCTTGTACAATACCAAAACGTTATGAAAACAGTTTGCAATGTATTATTTCATCGACTCTGTATGGTTATGGTGTTTTGAAACTGTCTGATTGACATTTGTATTTCAATAAAATAAAAATAAATGGAAAAAAAATTAAAAAAATAATAATTATAGGTATGTGCAGCATAAGATTTTTTTGTTTTAGTTGAAGATGAGTCTTGTATATAATTATGATCCCTCAAAACTATATACAGCACCTTGTAGATCTTTTGTCAGTGTCAGCCATCTTGTTGAGTCATGGCCATTGCTTGACCAATTTGATCTCTGTGAAAGTCTGAGAGAATTCTTTTTATCTCTGAGGGACTTTCCTTAGGCACACTATATACATCATTGATCACTTTCCTCTGTGCCCCATAATCTCCTTGATCAGAAAATTTGGACACTACTGAGTTACAGGATGTCATAGCACAGGTTCTCTTATATCCTGAGTCTTCACTAACCTTGAAGGGATAAGACCAAAATACTGGCTATCCTTGTAACCCCTCTATTTCTCTAATTTTTGGTCTGCAAACTTTATTTGTTAACCATACAAAAGAGAAGCTTAATGATATTATTACCCTTTAACAGACCAGCTGAGTGTAACATCACTATCTGTTTGAATATCAAATGCTAAGGCTGTTTTTATATTTTTACTTCATCAAACACTGCTAAACTGAGACTGTCATATCCTCTGATATACTAATAAAAGTAAAAATGATACTGGGTTAAATATTTTACTTCCAACATAAATTTATATGTATTCTATTGGGTGGGCTTCTTCTGAAAATTCAAGTGATAAAACCTCATAGAAGCATCACATGTCCAACAACAATAACAGTAATAACAACAAATATGACTACTACCAGATTGGGGATAAAATCCACAATTTCTAACTAAAATTGTGCAGTGTAGACATATGATTTTATGTGGGAATATATCAGTTTAGTGGTTAACCATCCAGAAGAGAAGCTTAATGATATTATTACCTGGAACAGGCAGTTGAGCCTAACATCAGTATCTGTCTGAATACCAAATACCTTAGACATAACATAGAATACTAACTTCACAAAAGTGTAAATAAAGGACCATTTTATTGTGAAAAGAGTGGGAAAAAAATATATATATAGATATGATGTCTGCATCTTGTCCTCTCAATAACTAGTACAAAGATAACAATAGGCAATATATTAATTATTGTAACAGTCTCACTAACCTGTTTTGAAACAGTTTCATTATTATTTTATCTTTTTTTCTCATTAAAATGAATAAAAAGTTTAAGAAATAGGAAAAAAGATTATAACACAATCTAAAAAATTCCTATGTTCTCCTGACATTGGGAACCACTGAAATATCATATGCCAAGTGTTATTCATGTGTTTCTGATGATATTTCTCAAGCCTTCTGAGATGGCAGTCACACAATACTGTAGTACACATGTATGTTATAGAATATGTGGTAATAATGATGCATTATTGATTAATGCATTTACTATGTCTTTATCATTATAGTGGAGTATGCTATTACTTATAAAAAATCAGTTTGCTATAGAACACCATGTCCTCTGACATTGTCAACAGCCTCAAACACCTCTTGGTTGTGTCAAGACACAGACAGTACTGATTTATACCATGTATATTTGTGTTACTCAGCTGTACCTCTGCACAATGAAAAGGTTCCCTAATGACATTATCCTATTTAAAAATAACTTACTAATGTATTATTACTGTATTCCATATTTTCTTAGCTTTGCAAATGCTAATAATTTAGTTTATAGATGAGAGTTAATAACTTTTTGAAGAAACTTTATAAATCACTAGTTTCAGTCATTTTACAATAAAAAATCAACTGAATTAGTAAATACAAGGGTAACTATATATACTTTGCATTTGACTTGTGTATTTGAGGTGCTTAATATGTCCCATGAGGATACAAAACCAACAAAATAGGTATTATAGACCTTATATTTTAAACAAAGAGACAAGCAATATATAAGGATGTAATTATATTAATATCAAGGAAATAAAGAATTATCTAATGATCTACTCTTAAAGTTGTTAAATACTGAACCACTAGTTATGAATGTCTGTTAGTACTTTCAAAGTTGCCCTGGTATGTAGTGAAATGTAAAACAAACACAAAACTAGCCAACAAGCTTTTCTTGTAAAGGCTCTGTCCCTCTTGAGCCTGGGTCACTTTTAAACATCATTTTTTTATTTATAAAGGAATAAAAACAGAAACATTTTCATATGCTGAATGGAATTTGTTAAATATTGTCATATGATACAGACTATTGTGTCAAACTATCAAAGTATGCATATTCTTTTTAATTTTCAGGGAAGCACTTATTCTACTGAGCCATCTCCCAGGCCCCCTTTTTAATTTTCAGAACAACTATATAAACTCTTCTAAAGGCAAGAGCACTAAGAGATAAAAAACATTTAATTTACCTGGAATTGTTCAACTAATACATGGTGATACAGATATATTTTATTCTGATTTATTGCTTCAACGAAGGAACTACTGAATAAATGTAAGTAGAAAAGGAAATTGTTGCACTGCTATAGTTAGAAATGAAGAAAACAGTTGCTTTCAAGTTTGCTTTTCAATGTAAGTTGAAAGGACAGAAATAATTGTTTAAATGTCAAATCTAAGAAACTAGATATAGACACATACATATTATTTACACATATGTCAGAAAAGTTTCAACTCCAGATTTCAAAAAGCAGAAAGGGAAGAATGGATTTTGATGCTGGATTCATGACTATGTCTTAGCCTCATAGAGAAACAGAGGATTTGGAAGCAGACTGGAAAATTACAAAGAAGATGCAACCCACACACAAATAAGTGTCAACATTTTTTAATAGTACAATTGGAACATTTGTATCATGGTTAATATTTGCTAAAAGCCATATGGGAAGTGTCATGACATTTATTTTCTGCTCAACAGGGGAGTCTAATTTCAGTTAGAATCCAATGTGAAATATATTATTACTCAAAGCAAACTGATACATTAGCCCTGTTCATACTAAAGTAATAATTGAGCAAAATGCTGAATAGGCAGAACACAGAGAACAAAGAATACAGATCAGAAAAGGATGGAAATGTACCAGTGATTATAAAGCAGAAAGAACTTGCTAGAAATATTAACAGATATTTTGCACATAAGTTTGAAAAAATAATTTATTAGTAAAAATGAGTATATCTTGAAAATTTCTATCTTTGTAAGCATATAAATTCATTTGTTTAGTTCAGTCTATTTTCAGAAATAAGTACTAACAGTTCATATGTTGGGCCTCAGTATACATGAAAATATTCTTCAGGGTCTGAAAAAAAATACAGAAGTGAAGTCACTAAAAGCCCAACTCTACCCTTCAAGAATTTGTTATAGAAGTAATCAAAATATATTGGTCATGATATTTATTTCTGGCCATTGAAGATCAGCAAATATTGTTTGGATTTCTGGAAGAATAAAATAAAACTGAAGGAAAGACAAAATTATTTCCACATATTGAAAAGATAAAGGTGGCATAGGTCTGAACTATTCCAAAAAGTAAAAAATTAAGTGAATCATATGATACAATTTTTAAATCTTCATTTAGAATATATTCAAAATTTCTAGCTCTATTAGATCTCAAACAGTTGAGGGAACTTTTGCTATAAACACTAAGTGTGTAGCAAATGTTTTGAACAGATGTGGCATTGATTAGAGATTTTAGAAACTACACAGTAAAGCTAAACTAGTCCTAGAAGAAAAGATACTTTATACTTCTCTTCACAAATCTGAAAAACCTCAAAGGGTCTAGTTCATCAAGTAAAATAAGTGCCTGAACCCAAAACTCAATATTATTATGAAAAGAAACCAAAATCTAGATACATACTTAACAATAGTAACACTGTCCAGTACGCAATGCAGTTTCCAGATAATGATAAAAGAAACTTTTATTCTGTATCCAGAAGATGATGTTATTCAATGGGCTCAAAATATAGAAGGTATTGTATAGGAGTTGACAAATATTCTTCTTCAAGGGTTTGGTGAAAATGTGAACATGATCAAGGTAGAATTTTTAAATATTAGAAATCCCAAGGTAGAATTATTAGAACTGAAAAATACAATTATGATAAAAAAAACTTTCATTTCTAACTGCAGGGTACACACTATAAAAATATGAACAAGTCACTGAACTTGGATAAAAGTCCAACAAAACTATCCACACTAAAATATTGGCAGAAAAACAAAGACAATAAGATGAAATCATACTTGTCTGCAGATCAGTATCTAATAATGTGACACCAACTTAATGATAATCCCTTGAATGAGAAAATATGAATGAAAAAGGAAAGCATGATTTGAAGTAATATAGACAAAAGCATTTCCAGCTTGATGAAAACTTTCATTGGATTTATATTCAAGAAATTCAAGTAAGCTAAAGAAAATAATATCAAGATAGACTACAATAAAATGATCAAAAACAATGATAGGGCTGAGGAGGTAGGCTGCAGAGCATTTGCCTGGCCAGCACAAGTCCTGAGTTTGATTCTGGATACAAAAAAGGAAGATAAAGATATCGGTTAGAAATTCTAGAATGAGAAAAGGGATAAAACCACAAATATCATTTTAAAAAGAACAACTATGAGAATACATGCACATTATAGTTAAAATATGCAAGACTAATGATCATAAATGGTACTCTGGAAATTTTAAAAATGATCTATCAAATCTAAATTCTTTTTTTCTACAAAATATCTATAAATAAAAAACAATTTTCCTAATAAATTGATAATAGAATTTTTTGAGAACATCTTCACATTTCAAACATTTTTCCAAAGATATTTTCAGACACATGAAAATAATCTGAAGTGAAACCTAATGTCTAGGGGCTGAGGAGATAGCTCAGTAGATTAAGTGCTTCCCTGGCAAGCTCAAGGGCCTGAGTTCAATCCCCAGTTCCACCAAAAAAAGAAAAAAGAAAGAAACCTAATGTCTACAAAGCTAAGTAATATCCAATGATATAATAATATAAACAAAGTAATTTATATTTATATATATATATCTTATAGAATATTAAATATTTGAAAGAAAATCTTATTAACAATATATTGTGGAGTTTATAACATATATTAGATAATTTTTTTTTTTTAGCTGAACCAGGGATTAAACTCAGGCCCTTGCATTTGCCAGGGAAGCCCTTACTCTACTGAGCCATCTCCTTGGCTCCCAAGATAAATTTATGACACTGCTATTTCAAAGAGGAAAGAAAATGAATTCATACAGTTTCACATTCAAAGATTTACAGATGAAATAGAATAATAAATGTGAACAATAAATATTATTACAAATTAAAATATTTTAACTGAAAATATAATTCGAGAGAATTTTATAAAATAATAAAGTAAATTGTAAAAAAGTAAAAAAAGTAAATTGAGTTGACAGATGAGACAAAATGAAATACCTACTAACATATTTAATAAAGGACTATAGGTCAAGGGAACAAAGAATACTTGCAACCAAAATAGAAAAAAATAGTGTGGATGTGTATTGGCATCCAATTATATTGCCAAATATAAGTCATCTGAAAGGTTTAAACAAAGGGCATCTTTTATTAGATTATTTTGAAAACATGGTGAGAGGTAAATAGTTGCTAATAGATGAAAGGATTTTAAAAAGTCATATATATATGACTTCTCATGGTGTTGAAGTCTAATATAAATATACATATATATGACTATTCATATAACGTATAGTCATATATGTATGACCTTTCAGACATAAAGCAAAAATTTGTCATTTTCAGGAAAATCATTAGAACTAGAAGACATCACGTTATATGAAATAGACCATGTTTAGAAACATGTTTAGAAAAAAAATACAAACAAAAAAAAGCAGAAAAGACCTAATAGGAAAGCAAAAGATGGCCTGTTAGGGTCTAGGAAGACAGCCATGTGGGGATAGAGAGGGGGTGGTGCAGAGGGGCGTATGTCCCGCATAATGCATGCATGCATGTCTGGAAACATCACACGGGATCTCAGCATTGTGTATAATTAGCACATGTCAGTAATTATAGTGGAAAGCATGGGAAAGAACTCCTCTTAGAATCTGACAATGAAAATAAAGGTAAGTTGAAGGTAAAATAATAAAGATATTTCATGCAAAGAATAGTCATAAGAAAAGGAGTAGTTAAATCAATATCAAATAATATAAGCAAACTCATAAAAATCTCAAAAATAAAAATAAATTCTAAATAATGTTTAATATTTAAGTTTATTTTCCTTCACAGTCCTTCTCTGACATGCAAAAGACAAGATTCCCACTCTTAAGACATTCTAATGAAAATTTGAACAATGAGGTCCTCAGTCATGTTTCTACAATCTTCAACTCATGCAAATCTTGCACTTCTCACTGTACTTTAAGTTTCTAGGCATGTCTTTTATTATTTCATTCATGGTCACCTGAACTATAGCTAGTTCTAAGATACTTGCTTTTATGCAAATGCAGATATAATATGTTAAATCGAGTATTTTCACAGTTACACATTTTTCCTGGAATGTCCGTTCTTTCCTCTACACTTCAGTGTTTCATACAAGTCCTTACATATTCAGCTCCAACAGTACCTCTTCCAGAAGCTATACCACTTCCATGAGTTTCAGTAATAACCTCTCAGTCATGTCACCCACTCTCTCTTGGTTCTGGAAATGTATCTGTGAGAATAAAAGGACTCCTTGAGGAAAGGAACACTGATTTTTGTCCTAGTGTCCTATCATCAAATTCAGTGATTAACGAAGACAGCTAACACTTTTACAAATGGTGTTGAAGTCATAATTTGTGACTGCAGTCTTTTTATTTTAACACAGGCTTTACATTATTTGCAATCAAACACTTTTTTTCAGAAATACCAGGAAACATTTGCAGCCAATGATTCAGGTCCTTGTGCAATTTTCCATGCCACTTAAAGACAAACAACTGTGACACCAGGGTTTTTCTGCTTCACTCTTAACTGGATACAGAAAGGTGAGGAGAAATAAAGCATTTTTGTATTTTGAGATCAGAAATACAAAATTTTAAAGGATTTTTAGGAGATCTCATTCATCATGTCCTCATAAAGGAGTTGATGTCACTAGAGGTAAAATGAGAAATTAAATATTTAAATTATTTTAAGTCAGATAACTTTATTACTGATTCCATCTTATGGATAATACAGTGTTCTATGTGCCAAGTTCATTTGACAATTACATGTTGGAGTGTACTTTTCATCAGCCACTTCATTGTATATTAAATATTTAGCATGTACATAGGAGAAATTAAAGTACTAAGGAATTGAACAAAATATTATGGAAAATTTGTATGTGTGTGAGTGTGTGTTTGTGTGTGTGTATAATGTGTTTAAAACAAAAGAGAAAACATTCTTAAGATTGCATGGTTGGTTAATAAAACAAAGAGGGGAGCACCAATAATCATGACTGTAGTTATTTTTGAAAGTTAGTGTTAGATCTTCTGTCATTTTTTCTTACTAGCTCCAGGCCACGCTTTTCATGTGCACTGAAAAAGAAATATTTTTCATTCAGTAATTGCTCTACTATACTAAACTGCTAGCATCTTTTGATACTTTACTTATTGATTATACATAGGGCACACAGAAGGTTTTACTTTTATCCTAGAGCAATTTTCTCCAGAATATGAAGTTTCCAACATATTTCTTTATTTTTAGGATCATTTTTGTCATAATGAAGTTTTCTGTTCAAAAGAAATATCCAAAGTAAAATGCTATAAAGTTTACTACTACTAAGATTAACTTTGAAAAAATTTCTTGCCAGAAGGGCTGGGGAGATGGCTCAGTGGAATAAGCACTTCCCTAGCAAGTGCAAGGGTCTGAGTTCAATCCCCGGTTCTGCCAAAAAAAAAAAAAAAAAAAAAAAATTGTTGCCGAGTTGATAGAGAACTTTGGGAAGGTTGTCCTGCAGCACACACACAGTTGTCAAAAAGCACACATGGGAGGTTTTTGTGGGTTTACTTCCACGGAAACACTTAATGATACTGACTGAAATTTAAGCAAATTTCACAGCTGGAATTTATATACACATATTTATATGTGTATATGTTCATGATATGAATTCAGGGGCTAAATGCCTTGTAGACCATGGAATTTTGTCAAACTGTGTGTTATTTTTCTTCATGAGAAAGGAAGGAATTTCTACCTACAGTTTTCTTCAGTCAACCACAAATGATCTTCCAATATTAATTTTAGAGAATGCTTCTCATTTCCTAGGTGTATTTCCTCCTCATAGTCTTAGATATGTGATAAAGACTAATTCTCTATGTATTTATGTAATAGAAACTGTTTTGAAAAAGTACACAATCTTAATTTTTCCAATAACAAGAAAGTATTTCATGAAACATGAATGCATGAAGAACTCTTGATGAAGCAGAATACATCCTGAAAAGTACATTGGAATGAAAAAAGTAGGGTATTTGTCTTGGAAATTTACAGTACTAGTTGAAGTAGGGGAACATGTTGCACAAAGTTATGGCTTGAAGGTGAGGCCATGAGGTGTTTGTTCAGCCATGTAAAATATGCTGCAAGTTGTAAGAAGTATCTGAATACTAAGGTTAAGTATACTTTTCTTAGTAAAGATTTTTATATTAAAATTATTTTAATAATTTTAAATAATTTAATGATTATTTTGTAGAAGAGATAGATGCAATGTTATATTTTCTTACAAAGAGCTAACATAATCAATTTGCTTTTTCCTTATCTTTAAAATGGTTAAGATTTCAGACAGGTAAAAAGTGTGATTATAAAATTTCAAGGAAATTCACAGAGCAGAGTATTTTCAATTGATTTTTCTTTCTCTTTCCCTTCATCAAATTTCAAGTGTCCCTGAGTACCTAGGAGTAACATGGAGGAAGCTTATTGCTTGTACTCCACTGCATCTATTGTCCAAAAGGTGACATCACCATAGAAACTTGAATCTCTATGATTATCAACAACACACTTTTTATAAACTCTAAAATATTTCCTTGGTAATAGACAACACACCACTTAATTTCCTTGAATATTCACTAGTTTATTTTTATCACAAAATAATTTGCATGGGCAATTTCCATTCTGCTTACTTCAGTGATTATCTGTTAGGAAGCTTGATGACAATATGATTATTTACAATATTTTCAGGAATTTTAATTGTCTAGCATAGAATATTTTTGTTTGCTTGCCGAACAAACTCAAAACATTATAATTTTTAGTGTACACTAATGCTAACATTGGTACAGGTTTAGAGGGTAAATAAAATGCTTCAGCAATCAGCCGAAGTAAGAATTATTAACCTTGGCTGTGACTGGTTAAATCAAAGCACTGTTGAACTAATTGATCTGCTCTCTGTAGCTTTTCACTTAAAGAGGCAGGGTCTGATTTTACTTTCTGATTCTTGGTAAGTGATTGTGACTACACCCAAGTAGCTCAAAAATATTATAGGTACCTACAACATATGTGTCCTTTTCTACTCATAGATTAGGATACAGTCATATTACCATATCGAAAAGAAGTCATCTGATTCTACTATTTGGTGTAAAATGAAACAGAAGCAGCTAAATTCTCATTACAGAAAAGATTCTACAGTCCTGCTAGAAAGCCATCAGTTATAGACTGTCTTTTCCTTTGTTTAAACTCTTTTCTGTCATTGGCAGTGAATGTTAGCTGCTCTTCCCCATGTGGTAAGGAGGGAGAAGAAACACAGTACATATAATACTGCTCTTTCATTAGCAGTTGCAAGGAGAAGGAAATGGCAGACCAACCTGGAGCAAATAATGAAGATTCTGATGAAAAGGGTAAATGTCAAGAGGCTCTGGTTGTAATAAGTGAAAAGGGTTTTATAAGAGGTGAAAATTAAATTTAATAAAGATAGTACCACTGAAGAAATGGTATCTAGTCAATCAGAAATTGAAATAGCTAAATGACTGGAGGGGAGAAGTGAGATACACAAAAATAATAATCCCTATTCAATTCTTTTTTGATAATACTATTAAAATAAGTTAAAATAATAGAAAAATACCTTTGAAAATTGCTATAAGCCAAAACGTTGACAGAAACATTGATTCAGAAGAAAGCTGAAAATTATAAATCACTTACAATAAAGTATTAGAGTCTAGTACATATTGTTATGCCTGATATCACAAACTGTATAGTAATTAAAATGTAACTCACTGATACAATATATAAATCAATGACTGGTATATTTTTCTAAAATATATACATTAACTTAATAGTGTAATTTGTTATGTTACACACCATAATATATCAAAAACTTTCAAATATATTGCATGAATGATCCATTTTTCAAAATTATGAGCTGATCTGTCAATGGCACTCAAAATTTAATTATTTAAATGGTTGGTACAGTATTAAAAGGTTACTTTTTTTTTTTTGAGGTACTTGGGATTGAACTCAGGACCCTGATAAACATTTATTTTACTGAGCTACCTCCCCAGACTGAAAGTTGAGAAGGATTTTTTTTGGCTGGCTGAGGCTGTCTTAAGGGCTCATCTGGTGAGGCATAGGGAGCTGAGAATCGAACTGCTGTCCCCTGTGCCTCACTGGGTTTTCCTCAGCAAGTGCTTAAACAACTGAGCTAACCCACAAGCCTAAAAGGTTACCATTTTTACTTTCCAAGTTACTTTGCCATTTTGCTTAGTATTTGCTGTTGTGTTTACTCATGTGGTTCTAAAGGATTTTTCTAGTGTTAGTGTTTCAATTTAAAGAGTAATGAACAGACTCATAGTCACGTGTGCATGTGTGCATGCATGCATTCTTACCTCAGTGAACTGCAGCTCCTTTAAATGATGATCAATGATTTGTACCTCTTTATCTTATTAATCCCAGGAAATAAGTACTAAATAAATGCTGCTAGGTTTCTGAAAAGTAAAATTCCCTATGATAATATGCATTTATTTTCTACAGACATTAATTTTATAGGCCAATGATTAGGCTAGCTCATACATAGGCATTATTATTGCTGTCTTAAAACAATAAAAATATTGTTGTATTTGTGATTTTTGAAACCATGTTTTTTTTTTCCTAAATGTATCATTAACTGCAAAAGACATACATATGCAAAACATTTCCATGATAGTTTTTTGAGTACTACTATTATCATGAGCTGGTAGACTGATAGGTCAGTGGGTAGTGCTATCTAGTTTGTCTCCTGCGACTTCAGCAGTGAACTCACTTTTTTTTTTTTTTTTTTTTTTTTTTTTTTTTTTTTTTTTTTTTTTTTTTTTTTTTTTTTTTTTTTTTTTTTTTTTTTTTTTTTTTTTTTTTTTTTTTTTGTCTGTGACAAGGCAGAGGATATCAGGGGCTATTAAGCAAGTAATTTCTTCATTCCTAGAACAACAACTGGTTTAGCGATGGCAAATTTAGTAAAGGCCTCCAATTAGAAGCATAGACAACCCACAGTCTTTCCAGTTTCTTATCTCAAGACTCATGTCCTCATTTTATTATCCCATTTACTAAAAATGCCGTATCTGATGTATAGTTGTTTTTTTTTTTTTACAATTACCATTGAATTGAGCAACACCATGTATGCAAAAGAAAAACAACAATAGATAACGAAAAAATTATTCCTGAAAAATGAGATGGAGAACAAAAGAAAGAAAAATATTCACACTGACTTTTTCTTTGTGAGTTGCAAGTTCTTTTCTGAGATATTCTCAAAAAAACAAAAAAAAATTAGGTCATAGATCATCTGGAAAAGGTCCCCTTGCAGTTGTTTGTTTAAACAGCGACTGTGCCACCTTTTGCTGTAACTTGGATCTTGAGTATCTCCTTTAGGCCTGCATCTCAAAAGCATGGTCACAGCTGGGGTGTTACTGGGAGGCACTGGAAGGTTTAACAGGTGCGGCCTGCAGGGTAGCAGGAATGTAGGTCAGAGGCCGAGGGTTTCTGAAGGGGCTACTGGAACTTGGGCCACTTGTCTCTCTTTCATTTCTCAGCTGGCATGAGTTGAACTGTCATCTGCCATGTACTTTCACAATAATGTATTGTGACACCCCAGACCATGGATTGAATTCTCTGAAACCATAAGAAAAACAGAGCAGCTTCCATGTCCTGGGGGTTGAAGTAGTACTGCTCCAGCGAGAGGCCGGTGGTGTCTGTGTTCTTGATGACCCAGGCATAGGAGGATGTGGAAAACAGAAAGGAGAAAGGTGGAAAAAGGAGAAGGAGCAGCGTGGTGTGATGCGGCCCTCTGTGCCAATCTTTGTGCCGGAGTCGCTGCAGGAGCAAATCCAGAGTAACTTTACTGCTGTCATCCATCCAGGCTTAACAACTCTGAGAACTGGTCGAGCCACAGACACATCCCTGCCAGCATTCCTTATGTCATTGCATGGTGACACAAACAACAAGGGTGGCTTCTGTACAAGAACAACTGGCTTCTAAGGGAAGGACTAAATAAACCTGAGAATAACGAACTAAGACAAAATGGCCTTAAAATGGTGGATCAAGCAATATGGTCTAAAAACTTGTCTAACGGTACAAGATGGATTGCTGTGTCCCTGGAGTGGGTCTGCACCTACAACAAGCAGATGCACCCTGTGATCTTAGATCACTGTTCTGGAAATAAGTGAACAAACACATCTCACCATCATGAGTGTTTGGTAGGAAAAGAGGCCTTATATGTTAATCCACTGGACTGTTACAATATTCACTGACCCATCAGAAGAGGTCAGTTAAATATTCACCCTAGACCTCGGGGCTCCTTAGAGCTATTCTGGCAGATATTGGAGTAATGTGGTCTTTTGCAATACAAAAATACTTGGAAATCCCATTGAAAGTTTAAAGTATTGTAGGTGTATCTTGTTAATTCCTGAAATCTATAACAAACAGCATATGAAAGAACATGTGAAGACAGGCTTTTCAGGGATTGTGGTTCGTCAAGAGTCTGTGTGTGCCATCTTTGGAAGTGGCTTAAGCAGCATGTGCATTGTAGACACTGGGGACCAGAAGACAAGTGTCTGCTGCATGGAGAATGGGGTGTCCTATCGGAACATTCAGCTTGTCTGGCATCTGGAGGATCTGATGTGTGAAGATGTTTTTACTGGCTCATGTGGTGAGCTGGGTTCCCTTATGGAGACTGCCAGTTAATGAATGAAATGCATTACCTGCTTCTGCCATTTAGATCAGGACATCTCTGGGCTTCAGGACCATGAATTTCATATTCATCCTCCAGATTCTCCTGCCTGCTTTACCAGTTTTGATTAGGAGATGAAAGGCTCCAGGCTCCAATGGCTTCTTTTTACCTAGCCACTTTTGGAACTGTTGGACAGAAGATGACAGCTTTGCAGCACAGATCCCAGGGTGACTCTGAGGATCCTTATGATGAACATTACCTACTTGCTATGTGGAGCAAGCAGGAGCAGGCTGCAAAAGCTACTGCTAACCAAAAGTCTGCATCCAAACTCATTGGCTTTGAAGGAGATCTTCCTGGCCAGTCTTCTGGTATTCCAGAAAGACTCCATTCCCAGGAGTTGGATTTGGGGTCCTTGCAGGGAGACTGCCTGATGGCTGGCACTGACCGAAGAGGCTCTCCCTGCACTGATGTCCAAGAAGACTGTCATCTTGCTGTTGGAAGGGAAGGCACTGGGCCTTGAAAAAGCCGTCCTTCATAGCACAGACTTCTGTTCACCTGAAGATACCAAAGAAAGAGATGTACAGCTCCATACTTATGCTGGGAGGTGGATCGATGTTCCATAAAGCACAAGAATTTCTCCAGCACAGAATTCTCAACAAAATGCCCCCTTCTTTAGGGGAATTATGAAATGTAGAATGCCCCCTTTACAAGGCCCAAGGAATACGGATGCCTGGCTGATCCCATGGGATGGAGGGGCAGTGTTGGAGTGTTTGCATACAACGCAGGATCTGTGGATTTATCAGGGAGGATGGCAGCACTCTGGTGTCTGCATGATATGAGAGCAAGCTGCTCTCCAGTGGTGAAGTGAGGAGGGAGAGCCACTAGAAGACCGAAAACAAATCTCTTGGTATACAAGATTAAAGGATGCACATATTTTAATTTATTGAACCACATGCTTAATTTTCATACTGAATCGCATGCTTAATTTGAGGATAAATATGAACTTACACTTCAGTTGTAAATCCTGCTGCCTCCTGAGGATTTATAAATTGTCCAGCAATGTCAAATGTTGCTGCAAGTGACCTCATCTATGGTGAATATCCATGGACAGAGGATAGGCATATATGGTGAGCATCCAAGAAGGCCTCCGGTGTAAAGTTGGGGACCCTAGACTCATGCTGTGACACACAGGGAAGGGTGTGGTAGTGCCATCCAGAAGAATTTTGGGTTTGTGTTTGTTGGGTAGCTTTTGGTACTGGGAATCAAACACAGGTCCTCAAGACTGCCAGGTAGGTGCTGTGCTGTGCCACTGGTAGCCCCAGCCTCCAGAAGAAGTCTGAGGATCCGTGAGTTAGAAGCATAAAGAGATTCACTGGGCAGAATTTTTAAAATGTATACTCAAAGAAACAGAGGGCAGGACCTCTAGAGGGAGAGACACCCTATGGCCTTGAGCTTCGTATGTTCACAGGGGACTTAGAGGTAGGAATTCTAGAGCTTGAGAATCTGTGCCAAAAGGAGATTTAGTTGATCAGGGAGAGCATGAAGGCCCATTCATTACAGGTAATACAGCCCTAGCCCATCTACAAGGGAAAGGTCCATTTCCAGATGTAAAGGGAAGGTCTCTTCAGAGGTGGGGAATGCCGATTTGTGAGTAGAAGAGAGTGGTTTGGCTTTTTTGTGACTTCAGAAATTTTTGATTGGTTAGTCTAGAAGCTGTAGTTTTTATTACAAGAACAACTTTAATATGAAAAGAAAGAAAAGAAAAACAACTACTTCCTTTATGTAACACAGGGAAGAAAAGTAGGCCAACATATTTTCCCAAATTCTGTTGCTTGATATTCAATAACCCAAGGCATTAAATTGTTTACTGCAATAACCCAATAATAAAAGGATAATTTGCAAGTATCTCTTATATATTTCTCTAGGTTTTTTCTCTTTAATTTTTTTTTTGTTTTTTGTTTGGAGACAGGTTCTTGCAATATATTCCAGGCTGCTGACCTCAAACTTGTGACAATGCCTCAGAGTGAGGAGTGCCGGGATTACAGGTGTGTGCCACACCTGGCCCTAGGTCTTTTCCTTGATAATGATTTAAATATTGGTTTTCTAGAATTCCCATTTTTCAGCTTTTTAAAATTACAGCTATTCTGATGTAATTACCAAGAGAAAATTTAAGCCATTTGATTATTATCTTAGTCTAACTTTACTAATGTGTATCTAAATTAGGTTGCAAGATTCTTGATAAAATTATGATTATGATTTTAAAAAAGCTTCTTTAAAATAAAACATACCAAAGACAATTGTCTCAGTTTTTCTTTACATCATTCATTGTGGGGCACATATGGACTGTATTATATACAAATATCAGCATTTTGGTCAAAATGTCTAGCACCTACTAGATATAATGAAATATAATGACATCAAATATCATAACATAATATGATGTATGCATACATACTTTAGAAAAAAACTCAGATCAAAAAGCAATTACATAAAAACTTAAATATACTGACCAAATTCTTCTATTTATGAAAATCAATAAACCATGTGTATTCTCAGTCAATCAGGAACGAGTGACAACAAAATACATTTTCTAAGTAACTAAAATTGAAGATGATCATTAATAAGCACATCTATGTTGTTCCTTTACTAATGTAACTTAGTTTTTCTCTTTTATGAATGTTTCAATTATGGCATATTTATCTGCCATCCTTTGAATTTTGTGACTTTTAAAAATCAATTCTGTAGAAAATACATGAATGTAAAATTACTATTTAACTTATTTACACTTCTGTGTAATTCATGTTTTACCATATGAAGTCAGTCTATTTAATTTAATTTTAAATGTTTATTATTATTACTTTTTTTTTTTTTTTAGGGGAACCAGGGATTGAACTCAGGCCCTTGCGCTTGCCAGGGAAGCGCTTATTCCACTGAGTCATCTCCCTGGCCCCTTAACTGTTTATTAAGTTAGTCTTTTCTTCATTTACTTATGCAGCATTATTTATTTAGCTTTCTGCACACAAACACTATTGCTGAGTGTTGCTATTGTCTAGTTAGTTCACCTCGAAATTTTAGTATTAAAATTCTAATTCCAAACATGAGAGTGCTGAGAGATGGAGTCACTGTTCTATGATACTGTGCTGAGGAACAGCCCTTGTGGGTGAGATTAATGCTCCTGGAAGTGGTGCCTGGGGAGCTCACTCACCTCTCCTCCTAGGAAACAAGGCTCCTCCAGGGACTGGATCTACCAGAACCTTGATTTTGTATTTTCAAGTCCCTAGAACTGAGGGAAACAGGTTTTTATTATTTATAAACCATCCATTCTGAGGTATTCCATTATAGCAGCCAAAGTGGGTCAACACAGGTGCTATGAAGATTTACATAATAAATATTTATCAATGTAGTCCTTTGCTAAGTTTTGTATTTCTCTCAGTGTCTTGTCTTATCTTTTGTGCTGATCTATATTTAGATCTGAATGAATGTCTGCTATGGTCCTTATATAACTTTAATAGATAAGAATTCTTTTGGCACTTAGAACGTTCAGGAAAGGAAAATAGTGACATAAAAAGTACATGAAAAACACACTGACAAAAGTTCATCTGTTATATTTATGAAAATGAATATGCCAGCTATGCTCATAGTCAATCAGAAGAAAGTGACAAGAAAATATATTTTCGAAGTAAGTGAATTGGGGGATAATTATTACTATCTCTACTCCTGTGGGTAGAGAAAGAAAAGTCATAAACTCAGAAAATTATTTTAGATGATACCTGAGTGATTCTTACAGCCCTATAATCTTCATTTCTCATAGACATGATATAGTTACCTGCCTACTCATGTCCCAGCTACTTTTCTAAATGTCTTCCATCTGTGTTTCCAAAATCTGATAGAGTGAATAGATGATTTAATTCAGGCTACCCTATCACTATTTAAAGAGACAAAAAATATTGTTTTTCTGGTTCTTTTTATTGTAGTCAATGAAATTTCATTCAAAGAAAGCTTTTGTTAGATACTTGACTTAAATTTGCAATGAAGATCTTTTTTAGGGACTGTTGCATTTTTTCAAAATAATTTAAAGCAAACAAAAGACCTTACTAATACTCATCTTTATGCACATGTATTAGAATAAAATCAGTGTACTTATTAGTATAAATGATAGATTGTCTAACCCAAACTGTATGAGCACGTGTCAATTTAATTCTAAAGATATTGTGATTTCATTTCTGGAGAGATACTTAAGATAAGCAGGAAAATCTCTAGTAAAAATTCTGCTGGACTGAGATCGAGGGGAAGTAGTTCAAGAACTGTAAGAAAATACCACTTATGTCTAGAGTGTAAACATTTGAAAATTTCATGTATTCATATAGGTCCATCCCAACACAGAAATTTTTGTGTGGGTACATTGACTAAACTTGAATATGAAATACTTAATGAATTATTTTCCTACTACCCTTTCTCAAAATGAAAAAGAAGATAAAACTACAAGGACAGAATCTCTCCCTTCTGGAGTCTGTGGCTAATCTGCTATTTCCCAGCCTCCTTTCTTTTATCACACTGAATTATGTCTCTCTGGCTCATTGCCAATTTTGTGAGGTAATTTCTCAATGTACATCAGAGGTCTCCTTGACTCATTCTTTGAGCATAATTTTATTGCTCTGGGTCACTCCCTGCATTACCTACATTGAAAGCCTTTGCCTTTGTTAGTCATTGGATATGTCATAAACTTGCCTCTTTCCACCCTCATCCTTCCCGTTTTCTCCTTTCTCTTTCACTGTAATAGAACATTTTATGATAAACATTTTCATTAATTAGTTATGGAATGTTCCAAATATTAAATTTAGAATGATTATCCTCAACAAGTCTTGATAATTCTCAGTAAAGTTTTCTTACTTTTTCCAGTGGCATTTAGCAAAACCAGGGACTGATAGATCTTGATCTTTTTAACCTGTGAGACTTCCAGGGGCTCCATGAGAAGCAAAGACTATAAATCAACATAAAACTGAGTTTTTGATCACATTGAATTCAGGTATCCATATATTACTATATATAAAAGCAATTCATTGACTATAAATAAAGAAATTTCAAAACAGCAGGTATGGTGCGATATAGTTTTTTTGTAAAGTAAGTCAAAAGTCAAAAGTTCTACTTCTCAAATTTACACAGCTGAACAGTGTGCAGTAGAACATTCCTGTTATCTCAGTTTCAAGGGCAGTTGAAGCAGGAGCACTGCAAATTCAAGTGCATTCCAGGCAATTTGGTGAGACCTTGCCTGAAAATTAAAAAAAAAAAAAAATAACCCAAGAAAAAGGGCTGAGATGTAGCTCATGCAAAGTTCTGAGCCCAATTCCAGCAACACACTGTAGGTCCTTAGTTTAGTCCCCAGTAGTGAAATAAAACAAAAACAACAACAAAACACACACACACACACACACACACACACACACACACACACACACACACATTATATTCACACAGTAAAAGTACAAAGGCTGTGGTTGGAACCTAAGTGCTGATTCCCTCAATAGGACGCCCTTTTCATTACAAGTAGATCTATTCCTCTATTCATGTTTTGTTTGGTCTAAATCATTAGCTGTAAATTTCCCTGATATTTGCCTACTGTTGTGACTGAAAAAGAAAAGTCAGTAAGTCTCTTTCAAGTTGAAGAAAAGAATGTTTTCCTATCTCATTTATCATCTTGTTACACAAATTTTTCATATAGGTGATACTAATTGAACTCAGTGTATAAATTAATTACCCAAGGTTAATCTATAGCCAAGTGAGAAAATTTCATGGTGATACTGGCTATTTCTGATCCTCCTATAGTGTTCATACACACTCATATCTGATCAGAATTTGATGTCTCACCATGCTTCATATGAGGTGAAATTAAATATGTGTTTTGCAATTGTTTTTAGTTTCAAATTGCATAGTAGTTTATATATAGAAGCTAAATTGGTATTCGAACACACTATGTGAAATTAAGAAAAATTTGTTATAATGTATTCCTCACAGTTCATCAGCTATATATCAGATTTTTATCAGTTTTTTATTCTTCTTTCTCTGCCATAAAAGAAGACATAAAAAGCAGTGATTAAAACACCCCCCGGAAGAAATAGTTTAAATTAATTAAACAATGGGATTTTATAAGCTGCTTATTGAAGTTACATTTTGCACAAGATGAATAATTTCAAATTAAGACATAATCAATTGGAACAGAGTTCTACACATCAATGCTCAATATCAATATGAGAAAGAATGTATTAATCATCCATATATTTATTGTGCAGTTTCATAGTAATTTACCATAGAAGTTGAAGAAGACAAATGCCCTAAATCTGCTATTTTAAGTTATAACAATCATAGGGACTTTTTCAAATATAGCACTGTCTTTTTCAGCTTTTGTTTAGCTGTGATCATTCAAATAATTCATAGTGGTGCTAAGATTTATTTTTCTGAGTTATCAAAATCATCTTCCCACGTTTTATACATACACAGATTGATTAAATAAACAATGATAGCTTACATTTGGAAATTAGAGTTCCTATGAAAAGGAAAGAATAAAGCTATAAAAAATCTGGTAAGAGGGCTGGCCGAAGTGATGAGCAGATTAAAACAAGTAGGCACAGGGACCGGGGGTTCAATCCCTAGGCCTACTGTGCATACCGGGCACCGGGGCACACTGAGATGGCAATTGAGACTAGGCATGGTGGGGCGTGCCTGTAATCCCAGCTCTTGGGAGGCTGTAAACAGATGGATCACTACAAGTCTGATCTAGTAGTGAGACCCTGAACCATGTAGACTTTGTCCTAAAATACAACAACAACAATAACAACAACAACAAAAAACCCTGATAAGATAATAGAAGAACTTACGTGCTGAAAGGGAATTGTTTTTTTAAAAAAAGAATTAGAGGGCTGGGGAGATGGCTCAGTGGAATAAGTGCTTTGATGGCAAGCACAAGGGCCTGAGTTCAAGCCCCAGTTCAGAAAAAAAAAAATTAAAAAACAAGTAATAGGTAAGCCAGAGAGCCCCTGAGTTTGCAGCACTAGGCAGGGGAACCTATGTGTTGTCTTTGCATATGAGAGCCCCATGTCTCGGGGATTTCTTAGGAGATGATTACACTCTGCTGGTTGGGAGGTTAAGGAAGGGGATCAAGAAGGACACTGATTTGCTTTTTGCAGTATTGGTCATGTCTAGATTTTTAAAAATTATGTCCATGTATCACCTACAGATTGCTAGTATTTGTGGTCTGTATAAAAAGCTATTCTAGTGTTTACTTGCTTTGTGTAATTTCAAAACTTACCAAACTTTTTTTTGATAAATAAATTAATTGAAAATGCCACAAAATAAAGATTATAATTTATTTCAAAAGGAGTTGTATTTTTTTATATATTGATTTGAAATGTATTATAACTGGATAATTCCTTTACATAGACTATAATTATAAAAATAAAATATTCTAAAAATTAAAGTTTCAAAGAAGAATTTAAACATCCCTAGGATTTCTAGTTAGTGTTTAATGATAATTTCTGCTTAATTTGAGCTATCACACAGAATTGACTATAATTTAGATGCCAGATCCAACTGTAGATATAGATTTAAAGTTTATGGGAAATGCAACAAGAAAGCTCAATCAGCTATCTTACTATGCTGTTGTTATAGGTAACTGAATGAAACAGAAGTATTTGGGACCACCAGACAGGATGAGGCCCTTGAAAGAGGCAGGACAGAAGATTAGTTACCTTGCGAAAAGAGAGACAGGCAGCTCTGCTGTGGGCCAGATCTCTAGACAAAAGATGAAACAAATGCACCCACATACCTTGTTAGGGGTGGATATAAGGGATCAATATTCTAAATAGCTATCAATTACCTTGAAGAATGAAGGAAGAGTCCCTAATCAACCCTGTAAAGGAAAGGTCCCTGTTCTGTGTTCATACCTGCATGCTACATGACTAGCTTCCCCATTTAGTCACTCTACTCAGTGTTACCTGAGCAACTGTGCTCGTTTAATCTTATAGGTTGATCATAGTTTTGTCCCCCTCATGCAAAGATTTTCCATGTTTTCCATCAGGGACCCACCTCACTTGGTTTATTTGCTCTAAAAAAAGGCAGGTTCCTTGGCAACCCACTCTTCTCTTCTCAGACAGAAGCTTTTTTCCCCCAATAAATATATTCTGCTCTTAACCCCCATTGTTCCTAAAATTCATTCTTCAGTTTTATGGAACGTGAACTTATCCAAGATATCTTTCAGTGTAAAGTTTAGCCTCTTGCACCAATATTTTCTCTTGATTCTTTTTTCTAATTAATGGAGGGAGCTGAACTTAGGACTTCACGCATGCTAAGGACATCTGCCGTCACTGAGATGTACTGTAGCCCTTGCTCTTTACTTCTTAGCAGTAATATGTTGAAAATCATATTCTTCAGTTAGTTAGTTACAGAAGAACAAAGCCAAACAAATGCTGATTTTGAAGGCAGGAATTACAACATTAACTGAAGTGGAGATGAATCCTCAGAGAAACTGAGTGCCTACGAAATTAAAGGACCTAGTGTCTATGGCTGAGCCTCATGAACTTTCTTTGTCTCTGCTTAAATAGCTGTCTTACTTTTCTGTTGATGCTCTAACAAACTGTAACAGAGACACTGTATTAATACAATATTTTTATTTAGCTCTGAAGGTGCTAAAATTAGCCTCATTGGGAGAGAATCAAAATATTAACATCAATGGCTACATTTGAAGAAAGAAGATTTTTCTTTAACTTTCTTTTTTTTTTTTTTTCCTCTTCAAGTTTTTTTAGAAGTTGCTTATATTTTTTGGTTCCTTTCTCCTGTCAGTTCAACCTTGTGCCTCTGTTCTCTATAATTTTCTCTTTGACTGCTTCTGGTTCCATTTCACAAGAACTTTAGTGATTACATTGGACCTACTAGTGCAGTCTGTAATAATTTTTCATGTCAAGATCGTTAATTTAGTCCCATCTACAAGGTCCTTTTGTCATACAGGTCTAGGGACTGCCAAGTAGATATCTTTTGGGTGCCATAGTGCAATCTAGCGCATTACCCTAAAAAATGAAGATATTAAAAAAAATCTCTATCTATCTATCTATCTATCTATCTATCTATCTATCTATCTATCTATCTGCACTTAAATTTCTTTCTTTCTAAAATAGAAGGCATGAAGAGTTCTCCACTCAAAGTTATATTTTCAGGTGGAAGTTAATTTTACCATTAACATTTTATGCAATTCTGGTTTTCATCCTTTCAGTTTAGAGGATTTATATCTTATGAAGGTGGTAATGGGTAATAAACTGCCTTATTGCCTTCTTAGGTTATAACCACCATTTTTATGGTAATTTTAAAATCTCATAATCAGTTCCTTTATAAATTCCACTGAGTTTATAACAAGGCCAAGTTTAAAGTTTCCAATAGCTACCAATTATACTAAATAAAGAACATTGAAAGAAAGATGGGGTGGGGTCTTCTGAGCCCAGGACACAGAGGTGTGATGCCAATCAGGAACAGGAAATGATGTGTCTTCTATTTCACATTAATAAAAATTTCAGACTTGGAAAGAAGTACTCACATAAATATTACTTATGAAAAAAACATGGTTTTCTCCATTAAGAGCTCCTATTTTCCTCATTGGTGCAGGGAATTAGAAAGTAATAATAATTTGCAACTTTGTAATAACCTGAAAAGGTGATTCAAAAACTTTCATTTTAACATATTGTTTTGTTCAGAGATATTTACAAAAGAGGACATGTCTGGTAAACCAAGACAGCCCTAAACAAATGGTGACAGAAGACTTTATAGGGTTTTTAGAGAAGGGTGTTTGTGGCCTAGAATAGCTGAGGTAGCGCTAATCTATGTAAGGTCTGTGGGGAACTTTTTTTAAAAATGTATTTAGTATAGGACCTACAGGGTCTCACTACATAGATCAGATTCATAGCAATTCTCTTGCTTTCAGCTTCCTGAAGCACTGGGATTATAGGCGCGCACCACCATGCAAAGTCTCTATGGCTATTTCAGGGCACCCCAGGGGCGGGGCTGGTATGGCTTATGGTGATGGCGATCAAACCCAGTCCCTGCGCTCTTCCTAAGCAGGCTCTGTTATCTGCTGAACTATCTGGCTGGCCCTCTGTGGAGTACTTCAGGTGTTCCAGGAAGGGAATGTCCTGTGGTTTTACCCTTGTTTGGTCCAAGATACAAAATTGGGCAGAGTTGTTTTTGTGACTGACCCCAGTGTGGGGCCAAAAGGAAGTGAGCCGTGGGGTGAGGATCCTGACTGATCACTTTGGACTTTATTTAATAGGAAAGAGGTTGACAGAGTCATCTGGCTATTTCCTGCTGGCTGGGGACAGTGAAAGGTCCTAGTGCAGGCATCAGGAGTCAGGAGGGTATAGACAGGCTTCTGTCAGGTCCCTTTGGGCAGGTAAGTGTAGTCTAAGAGAAGCGTTTGGTTAAAAGTTTGGATTTTTAATCTGGTGACAGTGCTATGGACGAGGGAAATGAAACAGGAGGCCATCATGAGCACAACAGCAAACTCTGCAAGGGGCCCTAGCTGGGGAATGAGCCAAGAGGAGACGGAATTCCATATACCTTGTCTACCCCACCCCAGGAGCCTGATCATCAGTAACCTTGCACTCTCTCCTTGAATTCTCTGATCTTTTGGCTGATAATCCTGATTGATTGGCAAAGTAGCAACATCCTTCCCCCAGGAAGAGGCACTGCTATGAGATCCAAGGCTCACCTGTTTTGTAGGACCCTGTAGGAGAGTTGTAGTTGGCTGTATATTGTAGTGAAGGTGTCAGCTACCTGTATTACAAATTGTTGGCTAACTGATAGTGTTGACCCAGGGAAGTCCCAACTCATACAGCTCCCAAGGTTGTCCCTAGGACAGCCGTGCCATCAGGATGCCCACATGGGTGGCCCATTGTATCCTATGCGGTGTAGGTATATTCTTAAGGAGGAAGGCATCTTGAAACTCTGAGTCAGTGTATATGTTGAAATTCGGAATCACAGACACTGGAGGTGTAAGGGAAGGCAGGCAAGATGGAGGTGCCACACAGAAACCTGCTTCTCTGTGCCTGTTTTGTGTTACTTGGCTAGAGGTGTGTTGGGTGAAATGAGTTTGGTGCAAGGGAGGCCAGTGGAGTTGCCCTGGGAACATGTGAGGCTGTGGGAAGTGGGAAATTGTGAGAGAGAGATATCAATGGCTAAAGGCTTTTGGGAAGTGGGCAGGTGTGTAATGTTGGGTAAAGCTGTATGGCAGTGAGGTCAGGCCTTAGAATGGATGTGCACAGCCAACAATTGGTGAGGTTAGTGGTCTGGGTTTGAAAAGAGTTCAGGTAGTCTATGTTATATTTTGTATGTCTGATATCATAGCACCGGGGTGAAGAGCTATGAATCCTCCTTTTAATTCTGGGAGGGGCAAGGAGGAGCTTTCTTTTAGTTCTTTTGAAACAGTAAAGATTCCCCAAGGGTCAATACCTATTCCACCGCCCTTTAGGGCCTGTGAGACCTGTTGGGTGACTTTGGAAATAAAGTCAGGTCCATTGACCAATTGGACGGAGGTCAGGAGGCCAAATCTAGGGATGATGTGAGTTAGGAGATGGTCAGCTACTATATCAGCCATTTATCTAGATGTGGAATGCCTCAGTCCAGCCTGTGAATGTGTCTACTCATGTGAGAATGAAGCAGAGTTTTGTGTGTCTGGGCATGTGAGTTAAGTTGACCCTCCAGAACTCCCTGGGTAGAGATTCCCTATGTTGGTGGGGCATGAAAGAGACAGGGGTCTGAGTGATACTTGACTATTAGTAACTATAGGTGGAACATTTGGCAGAGACAGTCTGAAGGAGAGATGAAGGCCCTGGATGATAGAAGATGGGTTCAAGGAGATGTTTAAGAGGCCTTCAACCAATGTGGACAGAATTGTGAAGGTCAGTGAGGAACTGTTTGGCCTGTGTGTCAGGAAGACAATATTTTTTTTTCTCAAGCAGGAGCCATCCCTGAGGACGAGGAGCAGCCCCTTGTTTTGTGAGTTTGGAGTCCTGAGAGGGGGGACATAAAGGGTCTGTTGGCTATGATGGGGGAGTGAGGAAAGTCGGTGTTTTGGTGGCCTAGTTCGGTGGAGACCAGGGCAGTATGCTGGCTTGCTTAACCAGTTTATCTGCTTTGTCATTTTCCTCAGTTACTCAATCAGTGACCTATTGGTGCCCTTGACAGTGGAGAATAGCCATTTGGGTCAGGAGGGCGATGGCCTCAAGTAACTTGAAAATTAATTTGCCATTTTGTGTGGAACAGCCTTTAGTTGTTATGAATGCACATTCTGCCCAGATGGATGTGTGGTGATGGATTATGTGATAGTCATATTTGGAGTTGGTGTATGTTGATTGTAGACCCTGTCATGAGGGTGAGGGTATGGGTGAGAGCTATTAGTTTCACTTTTTGGGAGGAAGTTCCTGTGGTCAATGGATTGGCAACAACAACCTAGGAAAGGGAGACTAACATATCCTACCCAAGAACTCTCTTGGGTATTTGCAGAGCTTCCATCTATAAACCAGATGTGTTGGGGCTCTGGTAGAGGTTGGATGTAAACTGTGGTTGGTCTATCAATGAGGTCTTCTAAGGACTCTGTTCAAGAATGAATAGATGAGGAGTCTGATAACAGTAGAAGTGAGGCAGGGTTGAGAGTTGGACATAACTTGAGAGAAATGGGAGGTCTTCAATAAATGTCAAGTGGAAAAGCTGTAAGCAAGAAGGTGAAAGGAGGTACAGGGCTTTGTGAGAGAATTAGTTCTTTGAGTTGTGTGAGAATACATTATGAGTTGGTTTTGGAGGGTGAGTTTTGGGCCTCTTGAGCCAGGACTGCTGTGGCCATGAGGGCACAGATGCAAAGGAACCATCCTCAGGCTGTTAAGTCTGTTTGGAGAGGTAAGCCACTGGAATGAGATCTGGGCTCCATCTCTGTCCTAGAACTCTGATTGCTATTCTGTTTCTCAGTAGTATAAAAAATGGCTGTATCAAGTCTGGGAGGGGGAAAGCATCTCTTAAATTGTTGAAAGCCCAGAGGATGACCCTGGTTTGGTGGGGAGCTCTTTGGGGTATCCTCAGATTTCCTCATAGAGAGGTTATGCCAAGAAGGGAACCCCAGAACCCAGAGCACTGTGTGTTGGTGAGAGAATGTGAGGGAGGGACTACAGAGTGGTTAAGTGTGAGAGACAGACTACAGAGTAAGAGGTTGTTCATGTACTGGAGCAGGTGGCTGGGCTGCACACCCTGGATGGCAAGATCGGTCATGAGAGACTAGTCAAAGTAGCGGGCAATAGCCCAGAAATGTTGAGGTAGTACTGTTTGTGTTAGTTGGGAGGTAGTGTGGGTCACAGGGTCTTTCCAGGTGAAAGCAAAGAGAGGATAAGAGGAAGGATGAAGGGTAATGAAGAAGGCTTCTTTTAGATCAAGGACAGATAAGTGAGTAGTATTGGGAGGGATGTGACCAAGGAGGGTATAAAGGTTAGGAATCACAGGGGTGACCAGTCAAACAGTATAGTTAATGAGGTGAGTATTTGCTGGAGGAGCCTATCAATGACAGGTTTGATGCCTGAGTGGTATTTCTGTGAGATAGGAAATTGGGAGTATTTTGGAACCATAATCACTGGGGAGTGGTGTAGAGTCATTGTGAGTTGGGAAGTGTCCCAGACCTCGGGGATGACTCTGTCTAACAGGAAGTCCTGATGAGCTCAAGGGAAGCAGGGCCATGAGGAATGAAGGGGCAACGGTTTTTGAAAAGAAAGCATGAACTGTAATTTAGAGAGAGTATTGTGTCCCAGGAGAGGAAATGTGCACCTTGGCATCTCTAAGAAAGAATGAGTACAGGGTTTGAATTCTATAAGGTAGGGTAGGGAACCTGGGAAAGGCCCTAGATTCCCACAACAGTTATTTTGGAGGGATATGTTTGGTCAGCACAACTGGGGAGAATGGGCCAAGAAGCTGCCACATCTAATAGGAACATGCACTTGCTTGACACCTGAAGAGTTATCCTGGCCTCCTCAGACATAAGATGAAGTTTATAAGACTTATTGGTGGGGGCCTGGGGTCCAGGTCCCCCTCAGTTGTCACCAACCAGCCTGAGCATGTCTGCCAGGGGTGTGTATGGTTTGGTAAATCTGTGGAAGGGAAGGGTCCACCCTTCTGTGTGGAGGGGCAATCCACCTTCCAATGACCTGGTAATTTATAAATTGGGCAAGGCTGCAGGAGGGAGGGGTTGTGGATTTAGACTTTACTTCGCCCAGTGGCCCTCCTGTTTGCACTTGAAACTGGGACCTGGTGAGTACTTACTGGATAATGGCTTTGAGGAAGGTTTTTGAGTCTGGGTTCTTAGGGAAACTGCCAAAATCTGGTATTTTTACTTTGCACGGTTGAGTTTTTCCTCTTTTTCTTGTTCTTTTCTCCTATTAAAGACCTTAAAAGCCAGATTACAATATCTTGATGGTGTGTTGGGGCCTCCCTCAAGGCATTTGAGTTTTTTCATGATATCAGGGGAGGACTGAGTAATCAAGTGGTTGGTAAAATGGGTTCTCCCTCGGGGGTAGTAGGATCTAAGTAGGTGTACTGAGTGAGCTCCTTGGTGAGCCTAGCCTTGAAGGCGGCAGGGTTTTCATCTGTCTGTCAAGTAATTTCTCTGAGCTTTGGCCAGGTGCCAGCCTTGCAGGCCACCTTTTTGAATTCTGCCAATAGACAAAGGATCACGTCATGTGCTTGGGACCCCAGGCTGTCTGGTTGGTAATTCCACTTCCTCTCTGGGAAGTCTGAGGGCCTGATGAAAAGGTAGGATCAGTACGGTGGGCTTTGTCTGCAGGGCCTGGGCAGCCATCCATAAGGATTCCTTTTCTCAGGTGAAAGGGTGGAGGAGAGGAGTATGTAGAAGTCATTCCAGGCCATCTGATAGACCTGGGTGAGATATTGAAACTCCTTTATGTAGGTCTTAGGGTTTGTGGTGAAAGGATCTAGTCTTTTTTTTCTATTTGGTAGAAGTGAGGAGTGACCAGGGCTGGTAGATATTGACAAGTCCTTCAGCTCTGACTATCTGATGAAGAGGCAAGAGTCTTCATGTACCCTTAGGGGCAGCCGGTTTTAGGCCCTTAGAATGGGTGTGTGATGGGGGGTGTGAGACAGTTTTGGTGGAAAGGGCAGGGGGAGGAGAATCAGCAAGTGCTTATGGAGGGTCGGGATGAGGGGGGAGCAAGCCACAGCAGCATAACTTTTGAGACGAAGACATGAATCTGAGAGGCATGAAGCCCAGAGTGAGCTGTTGCAGAGCGATATTTACCTCCAAGATGCATAGAGACAGGAAGAGGAAATGAAAGTGCAGAACGCAATCTCGTCTGGGCTGGAGTTGGGGAAGGAGCCTGGAAGACATTCGTCGTTGTCGATAAGTTAAAGCAGTCACCTGTGGGCAGGAAAGCCATGTTGGACCATAGAAGGGTAAATCTGAAAGTCAGAGTGAGGTGAGTAAAGAACGGAGATGAGGGAGGCATATGAGGGATAGACTAGAGGCAGGGTGTGTATGATCAGAGACAGGGCTTTGAGAGAGAAATGGTCCTTCATGTCTCTCTTCCACCCCAAAGACAAATAGGACAATAAGAAAAGTTTGTAATTTAAGTGACAAGGAGATACCCACAATTTTCTGGTGTTGGGGCATTTGGGTCAGCAAGGGAGATCTGAGCTTGCAGTCTGTTCAGAGGTGCTGGCACTGTCGGGAGGGATGGGTAGGAGGAACTAGCAGAAACTCTGACATCCCTCCTGGGTTTTAGCACCAAATATTAAAGCCCAGACACAGGAGAATCACCAAGGCAGGCACTGGACGCAAGAAGAAAACTTATAGGTAGGAGCAAGTGGACAGGCAATCTAGGGAAGGGAGAAAGCCCCCCAAAAGGGGAATTTTTATAGAGTTCTTAGGGGAGGGTATTTATGGACTATAATAGCTGAGGGAGAGCTAATCTACGTAGGGCCACCTGGTCTGTGTGGGACTGTTGATGTTTCAGGGAGGGAAGGTCCTGTTGTTTTGTGCTGGTTTGGATCCAAGGTACAAAATTGGGTGGGAGTTGTTTTTTGTGAGTTGGACCTGGCTTGGGGAGGAAATACATACATATATATATATATATATATATATATATATATATATATATATATATATATATTTGTGTACATATGCAAGCAAGCTTAAATTATTTCAGGTTTTATACAAACTAGAACAATGTAAAAAACTTTGTGTGTAGAATTTTCTTTTACATAAAGTCCAGATGTTAATACTTAACTTTTTAATACAATGAAAGGATAATTAAGGTTAACAAATATTTAAGTGACTATGTCTATGAGATAGAATTTAAGTCTAATTTATTCTATATTTTATGTTTGCCATAAAGAACTCGCCTATAATACTAAAGCTCAGTTTTAATTACTAAGGATTACTGGCTTGAAATATTGAGAGTAGGAATGCTTAAAAGCCAAATGGTATACATCACAGTGTTCGCTGAGCAAACCGTTTCTTTATTTGAAAGTGAAGACTGTGGTTGTCATTAAACTGCTGACTGATCTAGTTCTGAGAACAGTGAATATAATTATAGCAAGAAATACATCTGAAATTGTTTCTTTTTGAAAAATATATTTGTAATTAAAAGAAACTTGGGAGGAATGCAGTTGCAAATATATCTTTCTCCACCCCACTATTGTTCTGTAATGATAATGAAGAAATTGCTACATTTGTTTTTGTTTGCACATCATTTCTCAGGCTATACTTTCTGTACTATCTACCTGTCCATTCGCATGGATATAGGATTTTTACTATTAGTTTTTATTGCTGCTGTGACAAACTACCTCCTATTTCGTGGCTTAAAGCAATGCAAATGCATTATTTCACATTACTGTAGGCCAGGTGTCAGTCCTGGGTTTCAGTGGAATAAATTAAAGGGCATGTGCATGCTGCAATTCTTTCTAGAAGTTGCAGGGACAAATCATTGTCCATACATACTGCAGCTTTTAGAAAATACCCATAGGCCTTGGCTTGTGGGATCAGTTTCTAGGTCTTGTCTAGCCCCCCAATTCATACTTGCTCCTATGTGCCTCTCGCACTGGCTTTAACTCTCTCTTCTCAGCCAGGGTCTCCCCAGACCACTTCTTCCCTTTGGGATATAGCAGCATTGTGGGGCCTGTTTGTCTCCCTGTTTCTTTCTCTGTTACAGATCTAGTGTGTTTCTGACAAAAATAAGGTTCTTCTCAGAAAGTCTCAATAAATTTAGAAAAGAATTTCTGTTGGAAAAAGGCTTACCTTGTTCTGCTTGTACACCCTTATTGGTGATGAAAGGTAGGTGGGAGAAAACCACACCAATGAATTCCATTCCTTAATACTTGACAGGCACACTGAGGCACCGGGGGTGATCTGAATCGCCAAACCCTGAGTGGGTACATTAACCTGGCAACTCTGGTAGGAGAGACTGCAATCATAGGATCACTTACCTTCCAGAAGGAATGAAAGCAAACAAGCAAACAGTTGAACTATGAATACCTCAGAAAAAATCACCCAGGGGCAGAGAAAAATCCAGCACTCTCCATGTGCTGCCTTTTAAAGGCCATGGTGAAGCACACAGCACCAACAATAGCTGTCCTGAAGGTTTAATTCTTCTACATGTCTACTTCATCCCATTCTTATCTAGACATCTGAAAAAAACCTTCAGAAAGTAGAAAGTCAACCTCAAGCACCACAGAACAAATTCATAAACTTTGTATTTAAAGTTTTCAACAGTTAAGAGGAATAGAGAACTCTTCAAACAACAAAAACAAGAAATAGTTTAAAGCCAAAGATCAAAACTTGAGCCTTCCTAGTTCAGTCTCCAGAGAAAAGTCTGCCAAAGGCTCTCCCTTAAAACCCACCTAGCAGCTATTTTCACTGTGGCATCTGGGTCATTAGCAAAGTTTGCCCTAATCCTAGGCTACAAAAGCAGCTGACCTGGGGATGGTGCAGTCACTAGAAAATGGATTATTCTCTGGTCAGCTCTTCCCTGGGTTCTCCCTCATTTAGGCCATCTGACACATCTGGAGAAGAGCTGGTGGCCATTCTGGCCTTATGTTCAGCTTCTAAGTCCCATGCCATGATCCCAAGGTTTCCCACATGATATCGTCAATGGATCCACAGTTAGAAAGCAGGTTTCCATTTTTGGTGACTCAGAGACTCAGCCTTTTTGTTCTTTCTGGGTTTTTTGGCCAGCTCAGCCACCCTGAGGGTGGGGCTAGTATACTGTGTCATCCTGGGGATTGAACCATGGTCCCCTTTGTCTGCCTAATCTTGCCAAGCAGACACTTTAGACCACTGAGCTATCTCATCAGTCCAGCCTCTCTGCTCTTATTGAATATTTGGGATGTTTACTCTCCTTCTCTGAGCCAGAGATATAATTTACTGGCACAGTGCCTGCCTGGCAAGTATTAAGGGTCGTAAGTTCAATTTCTGGTACTAAAAAATATTCTCTCTCTCTCTCTCTTTCTGTCTCTTCTAACTTTGTTGCAAGAATAAATGGCCTAATAGAGACACCAAGCCATATAACTCCCAGTTTGTCTTATTCCCCAGCTACCCTGTACACCTTTTGGGAAGAAATGTTCTGCATCACATATCATGAGAATATATATGTATCCCCTCACTTCCCTCTGAGCCTTTCATCATCCTAACAGTTGTACCCAATAATGAGGACCCTTGCACCCCAGGAAACCTAACTCATCAAATCATAAACTAAAATTATTTGGTAAACAGAAACCCCTTCCATAGCCTTACCCTACACATCCCCCAACTAGCTCTGCAGGACCTACTTGCCGGGCTATTCTGTCACAGCCTGCTAATGCCCTGGCCAACTTGGCCTCCAGCCCATCATAAGCCACCTTTGAAAGCCCAAATCTTTTTAGTTTGTTTGCTTGTTTAATTCTTTATATTTTAAAGAGAGTACAAATTAGAACTAAAACACAAAAATTGCAAGAGATACATAATTTCACTAAACAAAGTAATATGAATTTCACAGTATTTATGGTAATACATAATATTGTCTTCCAGACATTTATTCATATTACCAGATATATGCATGTAAAGTTGGAAGAAGCAAGAAAAAAATAAAGAAATATAAGAAACTAAGAAGACAAAAAGTACAAACAATTAAAAAAAAAAGGTGATGAAACAAATTAAAATATTAAGTGTTTCTTTCCAAAGACCAGCAGAAATGCACAATACAGTTGAGCAAACAATCCTGCTTACATATGTAGATAAATTTCTTTCCTCACTCCCTCTCCTGTCCTTCTCCTCAACTCAGTACCTCTTTCCTTTTGAATAAGTTCATTACCTTTTCCAGTATCTATTGTACCCTTCAGATTCCATTCTTCTCTTTCAGGATCTCACATTGATGAAACACTATGATGTTTGCATGAAAACTTTCTGCACTTCAAAGCAAATCTCCAACCTCAGATCACTGTGATATACGTGCATAATTTGTCATGGCTACATCCTGGAAAATACCCAGAAGGGGAATAGATGGCTTAAGTGGATCTCCAATCCTAGTTTGGAAGAAATCTCCACACTGATTTTCATAGCGGTTTTTCCAGTCTTCACGCTCACCAACAGTGCAGAAGGGTTCCTTTTCCTCCACAGCCTCACCAACATTAGTTATGGACTGACTTCTTGATGCTAATCATTCTTTCCTACATCGATTAAAAGGTTTAATTTATTTCACTTAAGAATATGTTCCCTGGTTGTATGCATGTATAGGAGAACAAATTTATCCTGCTTCATAGCTGAATAACACTTCATTGTATAAAAATACCACCTCTTCTTTATCCATTCTTCTGTTGATGACGATCTGGGTTATTTCCAGGATGTAGCCATGACAAATTATGCACGTATATCACAGTGATCTGAGGTTTCCATTTCTTCCGGAAAAATACCCAGAAGGGGAATAGATGGCTTAAGTGGATCTCCAATCCTAGTTTGGAAGACATCTCCACACTGATTTTCATAGTGGTTTTTCCAGTCTTCACTCTTACCAACAGTGCAGAAGGGTTCCTTTTCCTCCACAGCCTCACCAACATTCTTGATGCTAGTCATTCTTTCTGGAGTGAGATGGAATGTCAGTGTTGTTTGAATTTGCATTTCTTGAATAACCAATAATATGGAACCTTTTTTCATATATTTACTGGCCATTTCGTATTTCTTCCTCTGAGAAATGTATATTCATTGCAGATTCACACTTTTGAATTGGAGTTTTGAATTTAGGGAGCCTGATTTTCTTAATTCTTTATTTGATAAATAGAAGGCCTTTGTTGTGGGGGGGCAGTCAGCTATAATATTTTTTCTAGTTTGTGGGTTTTCTTTTTACTCTGTTGGAGATTTGCTTTGAAGTGCAGAAAGTTTTCAAAAAGATGAGATCCCAGTTGTTGATTCTTTGAAGTGTTTCACATGCAGTTTGGCTTTTGTTCATGAACTGGCCACCTACTCCTACATCTTTAAGATTTCTACCTCCATTTTTCTCCAGACAACTTAGTGTTTCTATTTTAATATTTAAATCTTTGATCCACTTTGACTGTAGCTTTGTGCGTGGTGATAGGCATCATTCTAGTTTTAGCCACCAGCATGTGGAAAGTCAGTTTTTCCAGCACCATTTATTAAAGAGGCTATCTTTCTTCCAATGAACATGTATGGATGTGTGAAAGCCCAACCTTCATCCTTACCCACTCTCTCCACAGCATTCTCATACTTCCTGTGAAAAACAAAGCGAAGCAAAAACCTCCATAAAATTGATGAAACTCTTATTCACACTCATCCACTGGTTCCCAGCCCTAACAGCTCCTCTCTTCTATATCTCCATATGCAATACTTTACTCCTTCAAACCTCAAAGACAACTTCTTCATTGCTCCTCAGCCCTGATTCCCAGCAACTTTTTTTTGCCTTTGTCTGTATAAACCCTGTATCTCTGGTCACTCAACAACTTCCATGGACAGTTCTTCCACATTTATTGTGAGGGAGACCACTTCTTTGTTGCAACATTGCAAAATAACCCCAAATCCCTTGAGCTTGCCCCATGGAGCCTGTTCCATTTTCAAGGGGCTGCTAAGCGATATTTTGCTTAGCAGCCCCTTGAAAAAATGACTCTATATCCATACTATGTCTTTTCTTCAGTACTTGGGAGAAAAGGGATACTGTATCTCAGAACACAAAGCCCATCTTATATAACAAGGGGTCATTTAACTCAGCCTTCATTTAACCTTTACCATTTGATGTATATCCCTCCCCCAAGATCAATGTATAAACTATATTCCTTTCACTGCTGAAAACCTGTACTTCCTTTCCTTCCTGGGGCTTCTTTATGGTTTAGATTTTGGATCCCAAATATTTCAATCTTTTCAAAACCCCTCTATGAGACTTCCTAAGAAAGAGTGCTAGAAATAGACTTAATTCACATTTCCTTTTGGGCCCTCAAAGGGGCTCTCTTTAAGACTTGCACTTTGGTTCTGCTCAATCCTAATAAACCTAACCAGTAAAATGGGACAGTCATTAGTGCTACATGTGCAGCCAGCTGGAGACTCCCTCCAGACTGTTGCCTATTTATCCAAACAGCTGCACCTTCAATGAAAGGTTAGCCTCTCTTTTTATAGGTCATGGGTCAGCTGTATTTATCCCTTAGGCCCAGGTGGTCACTCTCCACTAGGTGCTATGGAAACTCTTCCCACAACGTCTCTGGCCATCTCAGCTATTGCACTTTAACTCTTCTCTCCCGTGCCTGAGTTGAAATCCTATACTCTCAGCTCTAACAACTAGCAGTTAGTATCTGTCACTCATTTGTCCCAAAACCTGACAACCTTATCCCATATCTGACCTCTCAGACTCCGTTCTTCAATATTTCACAGAGCTCCTTGGTTTTACTCTCACCCGTTCCTGACTGATGTTTCATAGAAGCACTTCAATGACTTCCCCCTCCCAGTCAGGACACACCATCACTGAAGGCCACCATGATACCCAATCCTCCTAACCTCCCTAAGAAGTAATCAAGGCAGCAGACCTCCCACAGAGACCGGCTCACAGCAGCCAGAACACTCTAGAGCTTTTGTTCTCAGAAAAGAACTGTCAACACTTACACATACTCCAACTATGTGTAGACTATCCTACATCCAGATCCTGAAGTCTGACATGAAAATGGATTCTTAAATGCAAAAATAATACCCTTACATACTGTGGGCCACTAATTCCAGACTATCTAGGGGCAGAGCTCTACTGGTAGAGTTGCAGCCTTTCATGAGTAGGAATATTATAAGCATAACTCATGGGCTAAATATCTCAGACATGTAATTTATGGAAATAACAAGGCAGACTGAGTAGAAAAACAGGAAGTGATGGACATTCTCTCTTACTGCTGCTTCCTGTTCTCTCTTACGCCTTTCTATTTATGCCAAGAAATAACTGTAGTCAAAGAACAGAGGGAATGGTGGGAAAAACAGTGATGGTTTCTCCATGAAAAATTGGTCTTTCTCACAAGCCTGAAAAACAAGTTCCTTTCTGTTTCTATGAGCAGCTCCATGTCAGAGCATTCCCTCTACTCCAATTCCTACAGGCTCTCATGCATCTCACCACCTGCCAAAGATGGTAGCCCATTATTCAGTATGCCAAACCATCTCCCTGAAGCAGCTTCAGATTACCTCCCTTCCCAGAGATCACTTTCAAGGACCTCTCCCTGCCACTGATTGGCAAGGAAATTTTCCTCATAGACCCATTTGGAAAAAAAAAAAAAAAAAGATACTACTTTATCCTTCTCAGAATGGGATGAAGGCCTTTCCTACATCAATTAAAAGGTCCTACACATTAGCACATTTCTCATTCACTGAAATCATCTCCTGCTTCTGACTTTTCACCATTAGTATAATCAATAATAGACTTGAATTTACATCACAAATCACCCAGCATGTAATTACTCCCTAAATGTAACCTGGAAGTTTACATATCAGCCCCAAACCTGAGGTAAGGTTGAAAAGCCTAAACACATTTTTACTCATGGCTTAACCAAGTTTTCCCTCCAGGCCCACTTATACTGGGCTAAGCTGATACTATTAGTCCTTTGCAAATGCTGTTCTCTATCCCACAAACTTCTTTTGCTCAGCCCCTTTGGGATTCCACATGGAAGGTCCCTCATTGCCTCCACATTCCCTATCTCTAATTCAACCTCAAACCAGAATTTTAATATCCTCACCTAACAGCCCTGGGCTTCTCATTTGGGACTTGGTGACTCCTCCCTCTCAAAACTGTCCAAAAGGCTAAAGAGCCTCACCTCTATCCATAAAATTCCTTTTAGGGATTAAAACCAAATGAATAGGGCTCTTCATGTAATCTTGATCATCCAAACAATAGAAAAATTGAAAGGGTATTCCTCCTGGATCCCCATGTCTCCTTTGTAAATTAGGCTCTCCTTTTTCTATTGCAAACTATCTAAAGCAATGTCCCTTGTGATTCCCAAGCTGCCTCCTGTATTGAAGAGAGGAAGACACAGGCAGCCTCATCACTCTCTCTTTTCATTACTTTGCTCATGTTTTAAACAGCCTAATAGAAGGACTTCCCCATCACCCTCTTCCTAAGCAGACATCATAAACCAAGATTTATGGTGATAAGAGACCCTCTCAGACTGTTCTCCAGAGCAAATCACCATCTTTACTCCTTGTGTTCTTCTGTTCCCATCCTTTCTTTCTTAGTGTCACAGTTACTCTTCTCTCATTGCTGGGACAAATGCATAACACCCAAAATGAAGGAAGGAAAGGTTTATTTAGCTCACAGTTACTGAAAAGTTCAGTCCATACTTGGCTCGCTCCAAGGCAGAGTGGCGCAGGGCAGAGAACATCCAGTTCATGGTAGTGGAACAACAATGGCAACAGAGAGGAAGACTGTCTCTCTTAAATTGCATTCAGGTTCTCTGCTCAAGGCTAGGGAAGTGCTCCCACCCATAATCCAAGCATTATTAGAGCCATAATCCCAGCCTTGGATCATCCATAATCCCAGTGGATCATAAATTAATCACAAACTCTAGAAGTACCCGCACCATGACTGCATGAGGCTTTGGGGACACAACTAGACACAACCATAACACTCAGTATTACTTGTTCTTTTAATTCCTAAGAGTACAACACAGATACTTCCTAGATACCCCAGTTAGACACTTAAACAGCTACAATCGTCCAAACCTTTAATGGAACCATTGAACTACCCTGCAGAGTCTGTCTCCATCTTTTCCAGATAACAGACTCACTAATCCCTGATACATTTGTGTTATAGTTTGTATCTAGATGTCCCCACAAAGCCTCATGCAGGCCTGGGGTCAGCTTCTAGAGTTTATAATTGATTTATGGTCTGGTGCAGGAATTATGAGTCTGAGTATCCCACCCACCCTGCATGCTGGTAGCCTATGTACAAGGGGAGGGGAAGAGGCTTGCTCTTTGATGGTCTTTTGTTTTTAACTTTTGACCTTTTGTTGTTTTCTACTGCCATGAGCTACTGTCTTCTGCCATGTGCCACCCTACCTTGGAATTAGCTGAGTATGGACTGAAACATCCACGAACTGTGATTACCTTCATTAAATTTGCACATCAGGTATTTTGTTGCTTAAACTGAGACACATGGAAACAAGGATAAACACCTTTGCAAAGCCATGCTTCACTAAGACTACCAGCCTCAGAGGACAGCTCCAGCTGAAGAAACTGACATCAGATACTTGGGGGAATGAAAGGGCTTCAAGGCTCAAAAACTGATTGAGTGGGCCATAACTAGTCTCTCCCAAGGTGGATTGCATCTAACTAAACCTTCTCTTCCTTTCTTTCTTCAAAATCCAAATAAGATCACTTCACCCCAGTTGGCTCTTTAGGCCCCCTTTCCTCTGCAAAGCTACTATCCAACAACTCCCACCTTCTGATCACACCCTCAACCATCAAGGAACTCTTTTACGGGTATGTGGGTACACTGCCTTCCAAGGAGTCTAAGTACTGTCACATCTGAATACTGCCAAGATAGGAAAAGTGCCACAGACAGATGCTCCCCTAGCCATGCCCCAAAATGCAAATGCCTGGACAGAACATTTAATACAGGATAGATAATTTGTAGGATTGTTTTATAATATTTAACCTAACAGTCAAATGCAGAGAAGTGAAAGGTCTGTCCACATGATAAGGACACAAAGTATCCAGCTGAGGGTCAGTATCTCATAACAATGTCCTGCGTGTATCCAACTAATGTACTCCATGTATTCAACTAAAAACCTAGAGCCTTTGACAGTGTCTTCCATGAGTCTAGCTGGGTACTGAGGGCCCATGACAATACCTCATGTAAATCTGTATCAAGGATTCACACTGGGAAGGCCCAAAAGTCAGTGGTAGAAGCTAGACTGTCTGCTCCAGAGGGATGAAGGATCTGTACCAGCTGGCTGAGGATCTGACTGGATCCAGAAAGCAACCCTCAATATAAGGGAGAGAGTCCTTCTCCCTGCAGAGAACAGCAGCCGTCCTTGGTAACAGGAAGGACTCAAGCTCCTCCTCTGATGAGAACAGCTGAATTTATATGAGGAAAACCAAACAGGAAGGCTTTTTCAGGAACAGCATGTGGTCTTCCCCTCTATTTCTACTTTTATACTACTAGAAACAATCCTTGGATGGGCATTCTATGCCCAGAACCACATTGATTCAGTTCAGTTGGGCAACCCTAGCAAACCATGAGTAAATCCACTGCAACATCTGATGGCACAGTTTCCTAAATCAAAAATTTGCCACTCTTACTCAAGAGAATCCAGCAGTATCAAGACTCTCTGAAAACTCAACTTTCAGTTCTTCCTTTCACATGGCACAAATTAAAGGCACCCCTAAACTTACTTTCTAATTCACTTCCTGACATCCCCTTTGTGTCCCAGCTTGTTCTCATGGGATGCCTTTCTCTAGAGATGAGCATCTTCCAGGTGTGCAGACGCACAGGCATGCATTTGGTTACTTAGTAACTAAGCAGGAGGTGTACTTTCCACCTCCTCAGTCTCTTTCCTTAGCCGCCTCCACTGTACCCGTACCTGTCTCCCCCATTACCCATGAAAGGGCACTCTGGTGCAGTGCAGCTAGTGTTCTCAATGGCCACCTTGGGAACTGCTACAGGCTTGGGTGGCACTGAAGCTCTAGGAGTCTCTCTTTCAAGGTTTACCAGGCTGTTAAAAGAGATTGCTAAGTGATTCAAAGAAATCTCCAAGCAGCTGAGTAGCACGCGTGCTCTACTCCAAGGGAACTTTTTGCTTTTGCTTTCCCCTAATGAATGAATCTGATCTTGTCAAAGAAATGGAAAAATTACTTCATAAGGGGGAGTACAAATTCCCTGTAGGCTCTTGCAGTGATCTGTTTCCTTTTCCTCTTCATTGGCTTCTACCCCTTTTGGCCCTTTAAGGGTTATTACCCTTTTTGCAATTCTTATTTACTCTGCTTTTGTTTCCTGTGTGATTAATCTATTCCAAAGTCTTTTTGGAACTAACAGGGCCATTTCCCTGGCAACAATTTGAGAACACCTCCCCATGGCCTTAGTTCTCCAAAACATAACATAACAAATAAAAAATAAACCAATTTTTGTAAGCCCCTCTCAGCCAAAGGTGGACAAGCAAAGAACAACCCACCTTCCTACACTCCAGCAAGGATATAGGCTGGGCGACACCTCCAGTTCAAATGGGCCACCGCCATCTTAAGGAAAAGCAGGTTTCATTTTACATAAGTCAGCGAAGTCATGTCAGCACACCACAAGCAGTCCTATAAGGATGTGTCAGCACGTCACACAGGACACAAGAGCAAGCCACAAACCTGTTCCGTCTCTGACCCCACCCTTTCAAAAGCCTATCAAACCACTCTACAGAAAAGCCACTTATCCCATTAGAGACATGCTTTCTGTCCTGTTCACACACAGGGACCTCTAAGATTTGTCAATAAACCTGTTTGGACTGTTGAGATCCCATGGCTTCTTTCCTGCTCAGAAATCATTACAATTTTCTAAGGAAGGAATGGCAAATATTTCCTAATCTAACTCCCCAATCAACACTATTTCATGCTTGTTGGTACTCCTTGTGTGTTAAGCTTATGGAAATAGATTGATGTCCTAAATGCATCACCCTTAGCAAAAGATATGTTGGTGATGGTATATTCTCCAACTAATTTCCCTTGCTGCTGTAACTTGATGTGAAAGAGGATCAGGCTATACTTTATTCCACGTCTATACTATGTATTGTTTCATGTGGACATACCTGTTGCAAGAACAATACATAGATTAGTGTGAACGAATTATATTGTGAAGAACTAATGAAAAAGAAATTAGCAAATTTTGTGTGAAATCGGGTTTAGAGAATATAATGATGTTGAACTTGCATTTCTAAAGATACTCAAATAAAAGTTATTATATGGAAATGTATAAAATGAACTTAAGCATATTGGTCCTCTGATAATTGCCTTACCTGATTGTGATTATTATTATTGTTTATATTTGGATTTAAATTCATATTATTTATGTATTTATAAAATTTGTTGCTATTGCCTCTTCTCATGCTACAGCACCAAAACTTTTACTTAAAATTAGTTTTATAATATCACTGCTCATTATAATAAGAGGAGAAAGACAAAAGCATTTTGATGTTATTCTGAAAGCAGTCTTGACACATCTTTCTCTATCTTAAAGGCTCTTGATGCTTTGCAGGAGATTATAGATCACATTTTGATACATGCTCCTTAATTGAAGTGTACCTGCACCATGTAAGGTAAAGGGCTTCATTAGCATTTATTCAATGACTTTTTTTCTAGTTGAAATGTGTTTCTGTAATTACTTCCTGCAGATGATTTCCATAATCAACTCTTAGTCTAATTCAAGTTGCTTTAGGACTTTGTAAATATTGCCTTTTCCATAAGTAGGATCAATTTAGAAGTTGTTTTGTCTTGTTGATATATGGCCTTGCTGGTTTTCAGGCTGGTCTTGAACTCAGTGATCCTCCTGACTTAGTCTCTCTCTTAGTGCTGATATTTTGGGTGCAGCACCATGGCTGGCTAGAAAAAAATTAAATACACAATAAGGCAATGTTTTAAAACTCAGAGCATCTCTTTTTGGATCTGCTATTTCCATAGTAATATGAGTTTTACAACCTGTTTAAGGTTCCTACAAGTAGGTTGTGAGGTTGTAGAGAAAGATACTACTTAAAAGATTCAGGTAAGAGCTGTACTATGTTTTGTTCTGCAGGCCTGGCATAGAACCCCAGGCTATCACTTCATAGTGGAAATTTTGTATGCATGCATCCTTTGTCAGGGTACAGTTGGATAATAAGACCTAGTAATGCATTTTCACTGAAAACTTGTATAACATAATAATCTCTTGAACGAAGCATCCATGCAAATTCTGAGGAACTTTTTTCCCATCTATTTTGCTAAAATGCCCAATTCTTCAGGAAATGCTTCTAAAAAGTCTTCATTATACCACTGAACATTAAAAGCTAACACTTTAACATAAGCCTGCAACTGACACTTGTGGAAGGCAGAACCCTCAGAATCAAAGTAGCTATAACTAAAGGATTCTGTTATATTTGGCTTCATCCTTCTATTTTATTTTCAGAAACATTTGTCAGCATATTCTCATTTTCAAGTTAGTTTTTTCTAAGTTGCACTTGAAAATAACTCATAAATCATCAATAGACAAAGATGCTTGTATGAAATGAATTCAGGAAGAAAAAAATTAAGTGGAAAAGAGATCAAATGAAAGTATTTATTGCTTAAGTTGGTTACAAATTCAAATGATCCAACTTGAGAGGCCTGTATTAATGAGGCAAATGAGGTCTAAGACAAATTAACAAATATCATTCGGAAGATTATTTACATGTGTGAACTCTAGTGATATAGTTTTGATTTTATGAAGTTATTTTTGGAAGACTAAATAGATACTGTGTGAAAGATGCTTCATAAGGAGACATAGACACAAAATAATAAATAAATTGGAAGTATTATTAGCTGTGAATCAACATCAAGGCGTGTGCCATCCCAAATAGCTCACATATTTTTTTTTCACTGTTGAATAAAGGACTAGTATATGTAGGATGAGAAAACATGTGAACTATAGATAACTGAAGGCTACCTCAGACCCTAAAGGTTAAGGCAACAAAAGACAAAGAAGAAACCAGAATTATCATGGTTGATAAGAATATTTGAATATGGCAGGCAAGATAGCTCGGTAGACTAAGCACCTGCTTAGGCAAGCACAAGGACCAGGGTTAAATCCTTGGTAGTACATGTCATGCCTGCCTAGCCCCAGGTGCACTCAGAATGCTACCAAGATTGGGTGTATTGGCGTACACCTGTCATCCCCTCACTGGGGGTGCTGAAAACTGAATGATCATTACGAGTCCCAGCTACCCAGTGAGACCCTGTACCAAACACAAAATAAATAAATCAATAAATAAAGGAATATTTGAGTAGAATAATACTAGCATGATAAAAATAACAATAAAGTGAAAAGTAAAGAGTAAAATGTTGAAAGAGAAATTTGGAATATTGTTTGATTGCTCATATGTAGCAGGTACACCTTTAACTTTAGACAACTTAAATTAAATTTCTGTCATTTAATACACCTGCAACTTTAGCTAAGTTTATCCACTAATATTGATTGTAACTTGCTGTTCTGCACTATGGAAACATTAGCAGCAAGTCTCCTTTAGGTTTTATATGAGGTTGAAGGGGTAATTAACGACACTTAGTGGATGACCGTAGTACTAGAAACCGACATAATATCCTGTCCAACCACCATTAGTGCAGATCTTGCCTCTCATAGAATTATGTAGAAGCACAGCATTATCTATCCCAACTGTATTGTCTATACACACACATCATGATTTTTTCTTTCTACACCCCTTCGTCTACACCTGTCAAAGGTGGACACTCTTGTCCAACCACTGTTAATGCAAATCTTGCTTCTCACAGAATTATGCAGAAGTACTGCATATTTATCCTAACTGTACTGTTTACACATACACATCATGGTTCTTCCTTTGTATTCCCCCTTTTTTGTCTAGACCTGTCAAAGATGGGCACTTCATTATCATTAAACCATTTTAGGTGTCTGAACTCGGAAGACAAATTTCAACAGAGATGCTTAACCCCCCCCCAAAAAAAACACAAAATTGAGTGGCTTTCTTCAAGTCCAGCTCAAGTCAGCAGTCTTATGATGGTTTTAGGACCAAATACCATTCCCTGGAATGTGCAAGTGGGATCTGCGGATTCTCCTTGTACAGCACATGCATACCAATGAAAATGCCACGTTTTCCTTGGACAGGTTAAATATGAGCTTTTTGAAATGTGAAATATGCCTTGCCAGGTCCTATGACAACTGGAGTATTTCAGATTCCTTTGGAAAGTTTTTTCTCCTCTGTGTCTTTTTTTTTTTTTTTTTTTTTTGTCTTTTTGAGACAGGGTCTCACTGCAGTTCAGGTTGGCCTTAAGCTCACTTTGTAGCTCAGGCTGGTCTCGAACTCACAAGAATCCTCTTGCCTCAGCCTCCCAAGTGCTGGGATTACAGGCCTGCACCAGCAGGCCCGGCCTCTCCTCTGTGTCTTAATTGACTTTGACTCACAATACAGTAGAATCAACTCTTTCAGTGCATATAACACTACTGATATTTTCAATATTTAATTATCCATTGAAGAGAAGCTTCATATCTTTGGTGTTGCCATAGTGAAAAAGGTAAGCTGTCCTGTATCTTTAAGATATAAAATACAGTATATTACCTTCCTCCTTTAATTAAGAAAAATATTACTTACACACTTGGAAATGCACATGAGCTTTTAAAGTAGGTGGTGATTGGACACAAGAAAGACCTGTCGAAAAGTCTCATTTCTCCCTCTTACATTGTATTATGTTTCCTAGGTAAATTTATTTTTTGGACTGTGATTTTTTTAGCTACAAAATAGATGAGGCATATCTCCTGAACAATAGACATAAAATATACACCAAATATGTTGTACTTAATAGTTTTGTTAAGGATCTACTTCACAAACATTGCTGATTTTTGCCTTATAATGTTCATTTAAAATGTTTTAGCTATTCAATAATGCCTTTTGAAAATAAATATTTTGGTTATATCTGTATTTGTTGTTAAATCTATGTCTTTATCAACTATATCTATATTTATATCTATTTCTATATCTATATCTATCTACTCCATAGAAGATGTTTACAAAACATCAATGATATGTGCTGCAAAGAGATTGTAAGGTAATGAAATACATAAATACAGAGATGGTTCTAAAATACAAATATCTTAGTTATAGTTTGATTCTAACTTTCCATCTTATAATACAAAATCAGAAGAAAAAATATAGTAAGGGTATAATCCAATGTCTATAAAGAATAAATTACTTTTTCTCAAAGAGTACAGTGCAACAGAATTAAAAAATTCTCAGGCATGTGTTCAATTAAACATAGATTTTAATTGAATAGTTCTATTTCTTACAGTTTAAGGTGAATATAATTATGTAAAATCATAATTTAATAGAGCTATGTGGAACCAATGCAATAGTCCTTTGCTGTACACTTACCTGGTGATCTGAATAAACCCTTATATACCAAGGCATCTGGGGAGTACATTATAGAATCCTCAAGTGGTCTTTCCTAAATGCTATTTTCCTTATCTTGACTTCTGTTTTGAGCAGGATGAGTTTCATATTACATGCTCTCACAAAAACTAGAGTGCAAGTCATCTATATTGGAAGCTAAATATGATGCTGGCGAATAAACTTGCCAGCAAACCAAAACTAGTGCAGTATTACCAGACCCAGGGAGTTCAACAAAGGCATATTTTAATACAGGAAGCCAGCGCAACACTCGTAAAACGTGAAGGGTCTAATGCAGGATAGATTCACTGGTAGTGTTGAGATTTTCCTGAGTGATTAATAGAGGGTTAGCCCAGAGCTTAGATAAATAATAAATATTTCTGTAGTACATACATTAATGTGTCAGTCACTATTCAAATTTAACCATAAAACAATTTAGATCATTTGAATACTAAATCATATAATCAGAATATAGCGTATTTCTCATTCTCATGAACCTACTGTTGAATAATTTCTTTGTACTTCCATTTTTCCTACTTATGTAGTTTTCTTCATTTGCATTTTCTGCCATTTTTCTTTTCTTAACCCTAATTAGTTCATTCACTATATCTTACAAGCAGAATGTTATTTGTAAAATATGTGTACACTGATAATGCCTTAATTCTGCTGGCTCTATAACATATGCAAAGTCTGCTGATGTTCCTCTGAGCACAGCTACGTCATCTCAGCCAGATGGTTTACTCCACTCACGTCAAGGTACAAAAATCTTATTTAATAGTTCTCAGGAGGCTTAAGATCAAGGCAATTTCATAAGAGAAATACTGGATGTGCTGTAGTACAGGCTGCAAAATAGGTTCCTGTATAAAATCCTCATGAATTTCAGCTGCTGGCTGCTATTCCCATGCATATCAATCCACCTGCAATTTTACTATTGTGTCTGTTCATTTTGAAATATGCATCTACTGAATTCTCCAGTACTTATCAAGGGGGAATTTGTGGGGGTGGGACCAGTATGCATATATAATATCTCTTATCTGAAAAGAAACCAAGCAGTATGATTTTTTTTTCTTTTCTTATATTAGCCTATAGTTCTTGAAGTAAATCAAATTAGGTAGGCAGCTCTGAATTTATATGAGATATGGGATTGTTGATATATACTCCCTGGGTATTTAAGTATCAATGTTTGGAAATATATGATGAAAATATTACTTCTCTTCCTGTTTTCCTAATAGAGGAATTAATGTATACTAGGATGAAAGGCAAACACAGAAATAGTGCTGAATTTTTATTTGAGTTAAAACATTTGAATGTAAAACAAAGTTTGTTGTTTTTTTATAGTATGTTTTTTATTTCATCATTCCACTCACCTCCTAAGTCAGTTGTTTTACATAAAAATAAATACCACATGGTAAAATATATTGTTTCTTAATATACTGTCATACTATAAGTAGAATTTTATTCATTGCACATGATAATTCATTACAAAGTATTTGAAGTGAATCAGTGAATCATTCCTTTCAAACTATATCCATTACACATCTGTTATCTACCCAAATGTATATAGCATCACCCTGAAACATCTGCTCGGAGGTACCAGGGCCCTTGCTAGAAGGATGGGGCCTACAAATGTTGAAGATACAAAGAAATATCCACTGTGATAATGCAGCTAGAAACACTGAATAAAATACTGTATTCTCATTAGTGCACAACAGTGTAGTCACAAAAGCAACTAGCTGCAAGAACCATTGCCTATCTTGTCTCATAAATAGATCTCTTTATTCATATTATTCCTAGTCCCAGAAGGGAATTGCATTCCCAAAGCATCCTCAATATCTAGAGAACTGATGTACTTTACTCTAATTAAAATTTAACCTTTTAGCTAATTCTATTAAAACTAAAAATTTATTCAATAATCCCTAGGGATACAGTTTGTATGTTATTAATAAGATTACAGGAAAGTTATAGAAAATGTCTGAATAATTACCTGAGACTTTGACAAAAGTGTATGCAAATTTTTTAACATTGATATAAAAACCTTAAATGTATCCTGAAGAATTTTTCTTTTTATTATGTTAATGTCAAGATCAATTGAAACATGAAATGAATGGAAATTTATGGACTTTTATTTAGTATATGCACAGCTAGTTTTACAAGGCAAAATACATAAAAACTATGCATATTTGGATTTAATACAGAGAAGAAATTGATAGATATTAGTTACAAGTAATTCTTTCAAACGAGGGACTTAATAAAAAGTATCATAAATTAAAACTGAGTTAGAGATAATTTCAGGTTTTGAGTTTAATTAGGGTTACCACTTTGCAGTTTTTCCAAGATAGACTCAGCTTTATTTAATTGTCTTAGATCCCAACCTGTCTTGTTTAACATTGTCCTTACACTTCAGGATTATTTGGTAGTGAAACTCACTTAATTGGTGCATTGAATTAGGTATGTGAATATGTTATTTGAATAGTCATTACTTTTATTTTTTAATTATTTTTGAGGCAGAGCCTCACTACCTTGCCCAGACTGGCCTTAAACACTTTTGCTCAAGCAATCTCTTAGCCTCAGCCTCTCTAATAGCTATGATTATAGTCATGCACCCCTGTACCTTGTCCTGATTTTTACATACAGTATCTGTTGTTGTGGGAATTGCTTGTGAAATTAATGACATTTTCTGAAATACAGTCTTAATGAAACATTAATCTATATTTCTTTTTCCTTCCCTGTCAGACAAAATATAGTAAATATGTCCTGGTCAAACAATACTGGTATAGTACTATTAAAAAGTTATGTTGATTCCACCTCCATGGGCCTACCAGAAGGAGCCGCAGGACAGGCAGCCACCTGGCACAATGGGCCCACTCCACCTTGATGAGTTTACCTGGAAGAAATGTGGGACCAAAATCCAGTGGGGCTAGTAGTCCATTTGGGATGGGCTCAGCTGGAAGGAGCCAAACACAACAACCAAAATCAAGCCAGGTCTTGCCAGTAACTTTAAATTCAGTAAATCTAGACCAGTAGGCTGAGACATACTGCTGGACACTGCTGAGCACAGACCAAGGCCCCGACCTCCAGAGAGTGGGCACGCTCGTGGTACAGAGGTGGCAGCAGGGGTGGGCTAGTCTGCCTGAAGGACTCCAGATGTTTGAAGGGGAGATGCTCAGACAGAGCTCAGAGAACTAATTGAAATAAGATTTCCTAATTTAAGATCTTCTTTGTTATACAGCTACAATATTTGCTCCTATGATCTAAAGTACAAACACATTAGTTACAAAAGCTTGTTAATTTCTAAATTTCACTAGCTGTTATTAGTATTGCTAATTCTACTATTGTAAATAGGAAACCATAACTTCCTTAACCACATGTTCTCTTTTGGACAATAAAATGTTGGGAGGTGCTTCGGCAATATCCTCATCAAAGCCCTAAATGGAAGGATGGAGGACACTGCCAAATGAAAGCCAATATCTCACTCTCAATAAACAGAGAAAGGAAAATCTCTGGACACACAAAAAACAAGAATCTCTGGCACAGGAGACATATGTAAAAAAGAACCATACTCAAGCAAGCAAACAACAACAACAAAAATATACTCTTTATAGAGAGTCTCCGACTGCAGTAATACAGCTATCTGCCATTAAACTTTCACCAAAATGTAGGAGACACTTCTAGGTCCTCATCTTGGTCCAAGAAGCCAATATTTGTAATCCTGAAGTTACGTTATTGGAATCCATCATTTTGATTCCAATCTACCACTTTCTGTGTAACCCATGGTGAAAATAAAGACACTAAATCGTATTTTCATTCACTAGGGAGTCAAGGGTCTCTAAGTCTAGCCACGAAGATGGCTTTCTGGAACCAAGAGAGTGACCCAGGGCCTCACCTAGTTTTTATCAGTGGGGGAGTGGCTTGAGGAGGAATGATTGAGAATTGTAGGAAGTAGGTGACTCTGTGAGCTGAGCTAGGTGGATGGCCTACATTTACCTCTGCCATATACAAAGAGGATAGGAAGAGTAATCTTCATTATACTATCATGCCATTAAAATACAATTTAAAATTTTGGGTGGTCTGGTGTTGTGGTCTTTCAAGCCCTAGGAAGTCATAGCCTCCATCTTGAGGCTCAATTCCAGCTGGTGGTGCAAAGCATTAGCTCCACTGTCCTGTCTAGACCGGACTCACATTAAAGTGCAGCAGGTTTACCTGGGAAATACTCATACCATCTTCAGAGACTATCTCCAGCACCTAAGCTGGACTAATACACATTGCTTAAGGCCAGTTAAAGGCTAAGCAGAAGTCCTAACCAGTTCTCCACACAACAATATGAGGAAATAGGGTCAGACTTAGTCAAAATGGAGGTAGTAGCTCTTCTTTCAAGGAGAGCTGCTCAGGTGATCCTCCACACCAAAAGGTATCACAAAAATCAGAATAAAAACTTCTGTCTGAAATAGAAAAGAAGACAGGGTATGCCTTCTCAGACCCCAAGCCTACCCAGAACAAAACCCAGGAGACATAAGCATAGAAGAAGTTGAAAGCCACACACCTAAAAGCTCTGAAATCATAGCAATGGAAATAAATAAATAATTCCAGAAGAGTACAGAAGAAACCAGGTCAGAGATGATCTCACAGGTTAAAAAAAAAAAAAAGAAATATTCTATGATGAATTACTAAGCATTTTTAAAGAAGACACTGATAGAAAGTAGAGAATAGAAAAATGATGGAAACCTTGGATAACCAGCAAAGGAAAGAAATAAAATCTTAAAGCAGATTCAAAGAGATATGCAAGAAATTAAAAACTCAAGAAATTAGTAGTTAGTAAAACAGTTCAAATGTAAGTGAAGATAGACTTTCACACTTTGAAGACACCATTGTAGCTCATGGAAACATAAGGAAAGATCTTTTAAAAACAAATGGGATCCAGGAAATAGTGATTCAACAGCTGCTAGATGATGCAAAGATGAACATAAGACTAAAAAGCATCAGTGAGAAAGAAGGTCACAACACAAATGATATAAAAAGAATATGAGGAGAAGTCGTAGCAGAAAACTTTCAAAATATGGGGAACTAATTTGATATTCAGATAACTGAGGCATAGAGAACTCCAAATGATATCAGCCCAATTAAAACACACAGACATACAATAATCAAGATTCCAGAAATTCAGCACAAGAACAACATACTAAAAGCTGCTAAAGAAAAGAAACATCACAGGTAAAGGAAAATCCATCTGTATAACAATAGATTTCTCCTCACAAACCATCAAATCAAGAAGACCATGAAGCAAAATACTTCAAGTCCCACAAGGAAACAAATTCTAATGTAGACTGATATACCCTGTAAAACTCTCTTTCAAGTTTAATGGAGAAGTGAACTACTTCCAAAACAATAAACTACCAAATAAATTCATGTTGACTAAGGCAACCCTACATATGGAGTACTAAAAGATATTCTAGAAAGGAGTCAAAACGTTCCCAGTTCTAAGAACAACCAAAAGAACCCACCAAGCATGGAAAACTGTTAAACAGAGGAGACAAGTAGGGAACCAACAGCAGGAGAATAACAAGACAAACATAAGTCAACGCATATCAATTATAACCACCAATGTAAATTGGCTTAATTCATCAAATAAAAGAAATAGATTGCCAGAGTGGATTAAGAAAAAAAATCCAAAAATACGATGTATCCAAGAAACATATTTAGAGACAACCCGGGGCCTCCGGATACTATATAGACCCAGATCACAGGCCAGGCATGTGAGTGAGACCATCTGGGCCACTGGATCCTAAAGTGATCCAGAGCACAGGCCAGGCATGTGAGTGAGACCACCTGGTGCCGCTGAATCATAAATATACCCAGAGAGCAGGCCCAGAGTGGAATCCTTCAGCAGAGTTCGCTGCAAAGAGGCTAGAAGCAAGACCTAGTTGATTTAGGAGCAAAACATCTTGCCAGAGTGATACAAAGGGTACACCTGCAAGAATGCAGCAGGAAGAAGTGGAGTACAGCAACCAGACCCAAGCCACACCATCTGGAGGAGTCTAAACTTCATAGATCCGGACCTGGTGCTAAGGTAATAACTCTGTGTAAGTTCTACACCAAAGATCAAAAGACAGTGGTATGCAAAATGACAAGGAGAAGGAATAACAAGCAGTCTCAGGATCCGAGTCCACCCAGTACAAATGCAGAAGACACTAGCACAGAGGAAACTGGAAATCGCATACCTGAAATTTCTTAAATAATAGCGTTGGAAGTAAAGAAATAACTTCAGAAAGGTATAGAGGAAGCCGGGCGTGGTGGCGCATGCCTGTAATCCCAGCACTCGGGAGGCTGAGGCAGGATGATTGTTGTGAGTTCGAGACCAGCCTGAGCTACAAAGTGAGTTTAAGGCCAGCCTGAACTGCATAGTGGGACCCTGTCTCAAAAAGACAAAAAAAAAAAAAAAAAAAAAAAAAAAAAAAAAAAAAA
>PVKA01003639.1:0-56318 GCA_004027165.1 Ctenomys sociabilis | reverse complement strand
TATAGGAAAGAAATAGAATGTATGAGACAGATCCAAAGTGATATACAGGAAATTAAAACCTCAATCACAAGCTGGCAAATCCTTTTGCATGAAAGTGAAAATAGACTCTCTGACCTTAAGGACACCATTGCAGCTAGTGAAAATGTAAGCAAAGATCTCTTAAAAACAAGTAAGGTGCAGGAAAAAATACCTACAAGACAATGCAAATATGAACAATGTGAGACTAATAGGCATCAATGAGAAGGAAGGAATCAATACAAATGATATAAAATGAATATGGGCATAAGTAATAACAGAAAACTTCCCAAATATGGGGCAATAATCTCACATTCAGTAACCAAAGCATATAGAACTCCAAATAAATTCAACCCAATTAAATCCTCTCCCAGACATATAATAATCAAGACCCCAGAAATTCAGCACAGGAACAGTGCACTAAAATTCACTAAAGAAAAGAAATAGATCACATGTAAAGGAAAATCCATCAGAATAATGGCGAATTTCTCTTTGCAAACCATCAAGCTAAGAAGAGCATGGAGCAAAGTACCTCAAATCTTGCAAGAAAACAAATTCCAACCCAGACTGATATATCCTGCAAAGTGCTCTTTCAAGCATAATGAAGTAAAATATTTGCATGACAAAGAACAAGTAAAGAATTTCATGATGACAAGGCCAAGCCTACACAGAATACTAAATGATGTTCTACAGAGGGAGTAAAATGATCACAACCTCAAGAACAAAAATGCAAAGAATCCACCAAATAGGGCAAATAGTTAAACAGGAGAATAAGAAGTACACAATAGTAGTCTTGCAGTTATTCTTTTGTGCACAGCAGCAAAATATTTCCATCAGCACACTCTACAAATGGACTTTTCTTGCACCCTATGTGTCATGATTCCATATGGGTCTATGGGGTGGATTTCAAGGAAATAGCTGTAGCTCAGTCCCACAATTGACACCTGGCCACCATGTCCACAACACAATAGAACTTTGTGCGATATCCTATCTCCGAACTGTCAGAAGTGCTGGTCATTTATTTGTCATTCCAGTATTTAGCTTATGTTTTATTTTTAGTATTTCTTTACTAACATGAAAACTTTTTTATAGTTCAATTGTTTTGAAACATTTAATTTTTAATTAATTAGTATTTAATTTTCTGAATATTGCTTAATCTGAATTTTTGCTTTAAGATTTATACTGTATCTTTGAATTATAATTTATTTAAAAGACATCATATGATATCTTCTCCTAGTATTAGAAACTTTAAAAAGTATATTTCCATTTTATATTGACTTTATATTACTTCTTCCCTGTCCTTTATACACATACACACACAAATATATGAAAAAAAGTACGTGTATAACCCGACATAAGATTGGTACTGTTTCATAGAAATCTTCAGTGACATTTTCAATAGGGGTTCTTCTAATATATTTTATATAGTCTTGCATAACTATCACTTTGAGAGCTCTTTATTATTCATCCAGGAGCATACTGCAATTTCTTTTGCCTTTTGAATTATGGTCTTTGTTATATCCTGTATGCTACATCTGGAGTTATTAAAATATTTCAAGTTTATATTAAAAAGGAAACATATTTAACCCATGAAGAAATTAAAAGTCTGAAGTTGTAAGGATGGAAAACAATACTACATCCTCCAGGACCTCAGAAAAAAACAAGTGGCTTTTTGGTCATAGTGAATCTGAACTTCATAGCAATAATGATCAAATGAGATAAAGAAGGTCACTATATATAGATAATGGGAAAATTTAAGACAGAAAAAGGTAACAGTCATAAATATGTATGCACCAAATATAGGAGCACCCAACTATATAAGACAAATTATAAAGACATGAAAAGATCTAATACATATACACACACAAATATATCACAATCTTAACACCCCCTTATCTGAAAAAGATAGATCATCGAGACAAAAGATTGGCAAAGAAGTAACATAAATGAACGAAACCTTTGAACAAATGGATTTAGTGTTTCGCCCACCAACACATGAATATCAGCTGGAAATGGGACATTTTTAAAAATAGACCACATACTAGTCCCGAGGTCATGTTTAAGTATATGCAAGAAAACAGAATTGTCACATGCATATTATCTGAACACAGTGTAATAAAACTGGAAGTTAACAACAAAAGAAACCACAAAATCCCCATAAATATATGGAAGTTAGATAACACCCACCTCTGCAACCAATGAGTTACAGACAAATTTAAACAAGAAATAAGGGCCAGCCAACTAGCTCAGCAGCATGAAGCACCTGCATGCAGGTGCGGCGGCCAGGGATTTGATCCCCTGGTCTGCTGTCCCATTCCTGCCCTTGGGGCATACTGAGATGATGATTGAGAGTGGATGTGGTGTCACGCACCTGCAGTACCAGCTCTTGGGAGGCTGTAAACAGGTGGATCACTGTGAATCTGATCTAGTAATGAGAACCTGAAAAACTGAGACCCTTCCCTAAAAAAAAAAAAAAAAAAAAAATTCAACAATATCTACAACCCAATGAAAACTCAAATACAACTTACCAGAAATTGTGGGATGCAATGAAGCAATCCTCAGAGGGAAATTTAGAGTAGTGAACTCACATATTAGGAAAATGGAGTGAGAACAAATAACTACCTTAGTGCTGTACATCAAGCCTCTAAAAGAAGAATAGCAAACTAATCCAAAGTCCAAACGATGGAGGAAATTATAAAGATTAGAGCATAAATTAATGCAATTAAGACAAAGAAAATAATACAAAGAATTAATGAATTCAAAAGCTAGTTCTTTGAAAGATTAAATATAATTGAAAAACCCCTAGCCAGTTTCTTCAAAGAGAGGAATGAAAAATTCAAATCCAGGAAATATGAGAAATTACTACAGATCTTGAAGAAATACAGAAGATCATGAATAGCTACTTTAAAAAATCTTTAGTCTCACAGAATGGAAAGGAGAGATAATACGGACAGATTCCTAGATAGGTACAAATTGCCAAAACTGAATCAAGACAAAAACTCTGAATAACCCAATATTAGCCAATGAAAGTGAAAATGTAATCAAATAGTTACCAACAAAGGAAAGCCCGTGTCCTGATGGCTTCACAGTTGAATTCTACAAGAAATCTAGAGAAGATTTAATCACAACACTCCTAAAAATCTTCAACAAAAGTGAAAAGGAAGCAATACTACCAAAATCATTCCTGGAGGGAAGTATTATACTGATACCAAACCAGAAAAAGTTTCAACCAATATGGAGAATTACAGATCAATCTCTCCATAAACATAGATGCAAAAATCCTCAACAAAATACTAGCAAATAGAATAGAGCAAATAATCAAGATTATTGTATACCATGAATAGGTAGGATTAATCCCCGGGATGCAAAGATGGCTCAATATATGCAAATCAATAAATGTAATACATTCTATCAATAGAGCCAAAGCCAAAAACCACATGATCATTTCAATAGATGCAGAAAAAGCTTTTGACAAAGTCCAACTCTAATTCATGATCAACATTCTACAGAAAACTGCAATAGATGGCCTATTCTCAAACCTGATAAAAGCCATCTATGACAAACCAACAGCCAACATCATTCATTGTAAATGAAGAAAAACTGAAAGTACTTACTCTAAAATCAGGTGCAAAACAAGGATGTCCTTGAAGTTCTGGAATCTTTAGCTAGATCCATTAGACAAGAGATGAAAATAAATGGAATATGAATAGGTAAAGAAGAAGTTGAACTATAATTATTTGCAAGTGATATGATACTATAATGAGAAGACCCAAAAAACTCCACTAATATGCACCTAGAATTAATAAATGAATTCAGTATCATAGCAGTATACAAAATCAGCACCCAAAAATCAATAGCATTCCTCTACACAGATAACAAACACACTGAGAGAGAAACTAGAGAAACAATACCCTTCGTGATAGCATACCAAAAATGAGCTCATTAGAAATTAATCTAATAAAGGAAGTAAAAGATCTATACAATGAAAATTACAACCCTTGAAATAAAGAGATTGATGGGGATTACAGAAAATGAAAAGATACTTCTCTTCCATTGTGAAATGGCCATAGTCCCAAAATTGTTACACAGATTTAATGAAATCTCTATCAAAATACCATCAATATAACTCACACATCTAGAGAGAACATTCTTAAAATTTACTTGGAACCTATAGTAAAAATAAGGTAGTCTTGAGCAAAAAAGGCAAGGCAAGAAACATTACAATTCCTGACTTGAAATTATTCTACAAAGCTACTGTGATAAAAGCATGGTAGTGGTAAAGAAAAAAAACACAGACTTCAGGATTAATGGAACAGATTAAAAGATGCAAATACAAGTACAAACACACTTAGCCATCTTATGTTGGACAAAGGGGCCAAATATGTTCACTGGAAGAAAAATAGCTTATTTAACAAATGGTGTTGAAAAACTTTTCTCCACATGCTGAAAACTAAAACTGGATCTGGGTCTCTCACCATGTACTAAACTAAAATCAAAATGGATTAAAGATTTAAACATTAAAACCAGAACATTAAATTTCTTTTAAGAAAAAGTAGGTAGAAATCTTGAAGACATAGGAGTAGGCAAACAGTTCATGAACAAAAATCCAACTGTACAGGAAATACTGCAAGGAACAAACAGCTTGGATTCCCTCTTATGGAGAAGTTTCTGCATGTCAAAAGAAATCACCAACAGAGCAAAAAGATAACCCACGAATTGGGAAAAATCATAACCAACAATCACCCAAAGGACTTCTATCTAAATTATATAAAGAACTAAAAGAAACAATCTCCCCCCAAATTTAAAGACCCAATCCAAAAATGGACACAAGAGATGAATAGATCCTTTTCAGAGGAAGAAATACAATTGGCTCACAATATGCAAAAAAATGTTCCACAGCAGTAGCCATTGGAGAAATGCAAATTAAAACAACACTGAGATGCCATCTCACCCCAGAAAGAATGGCTATCATAAAGAAATCAACCAACTACAAATGTTGGAGAGGCTTCAGGGAAAATGAAACCCTTCTCCACTGTTGGTGGGAATGTAGACTGGTGCAATCACTATGGAAGTCAGTATGGAGACTCCTCAAAAAACGGACTGGCAATCCCACTCAATCCAGCTATTTCCTTTCTGGTTATTTTTCCAAGAGAATTCAAAACGTCATGCCATAGTGGTATATGTGTGCCCATGTTTACAGTGGCACAATTTGTGATAGCCAAATGTGGGAAGCAACCAAAATGGCCATCTTCCGAGGATCGGTTGAAAAAAGATGTGGTAGTTTTATACAGTGGAGTACTACTCAGCTATAAAGAAAAATAAACTCAAAGCCTTTACAGGTAAATAGATGCAATTAGAGGCTATATTCATGAATGAAATAAACCAGGCCAATATGTATAAATATTATATTGTCTCCCTAGCATAAGAGCCTGAGGGAGTAAATAAAATCTAAGAGGAATAATTGCTATACTAAAATAGAAAGAAACTGAACTTGAGGATTAAACAATGAAGATGAGAGAAAAGGAAGAAAGGAGAAACATTCAAGCACATATGCAGAATGGCTGAGGTGACTGTACTCATAATTTCCATCTTTTTTTAACATAGCAGCTAATGTGTAGAATTTTGACCTTGACTAATTGTATGCTGATATCTGTGATCTGAGCAATTACACTGAGGACAAAACAATTCAAAACCCATGTTTAAGTACCTCTCATCTTGGTTTTCTAAATGTGTACCATTTCTAATGTCTTTATCAATTATTATCATACTCTCTTTAAAACAAATTAAAACAGAAAAGATAAGGAAAAAATTAAGGCTTCTTGAAAACAAGAGCCAATATTCAATTATTTCCTCAATCTTGCAAAACTATAGCTGTTAATCTGAGCAACAGATTTGACAATAAAACTAGTTAGCATAACAACCCTTGTTCATTAGCTACTCCTGTTTCGAAAATTTGTAACATATGTGTTACTGTGTGTTACCTTATTTCTGTCTTTTTATTCTGTTTTTGCTTTTGTTTTTATTCTTCAAAATAAAATGAAAAAAAAAAAAATAGGCTGTGTCCTCCCTCACCCAAGGACAGGAAGTTAGTTACTCCTTGCTGTCTTCCACATTGCTGCATGTGAGTTTCTGCTTGTATAGCAGTTCCTTACCCCTTGACCCTTGCAGGTCTCCATTAACAGCAGGAGTACAAAACTCTTGGATAGTGTGGGAACTGATGTGGGATTTTATGTGGGAGACAACATGAAAGTCTGTCTGTAGAGCAGATAGCAGTGTGAAAATTCTGTTAAAGTGAGGTTTGAAACATATAATGGACACATAAAATTATTTTTTTCCTCCCTTACTCCCTCATTTTTCTTTTTTCTTCCCTCCCATTTTTTTCTAATTTCTATTTTTTTATTTTTATTTTTTCCATTTATTTTTATTTTATTGAAATACAAATGTCAATCAGACAGTTTCAAATCACCATAACCATACAGAGTCAATAGAATGGTTTTTGGAGAAATGTTCTCTTGAAGTGTGTGTGTGTGTGTGTGTGTGTGTGTGTGTGTGTCTGTGTATATATAATACACATTCATAAATATATATATGTATATATATATATTGTTCTATTGTTATTTTTTCATTCTCAGAAGAAATTAGTTGATGAATGTGTGGTTATATTGTGATATTTTCTTTGTGAATATTTGTGTATTGATGAACCCAGGATATTTAACTTAAATAATTCCAATTTTCGAAATAAAATTTTCAAAGATCTTTCCTATACCTATTCTTGTTTACCTGATGCAAGGCGAGGAGGAAATAGAGATAACTGGATTATTAGGTTCAAAGGAACTATTTATTTAGTTATAAATAAATAGTTTTTTTTTAAGGAAGAATCTACTGGGTGTTCAGCGTCTCACTACTAGCTCGGACTCTAGTGATTCACCTGTTTACAGGCTCACAAGAGCTGGGATTACAGGTGAGCACCACCATGCCCAATCTCAGTGGGCCCCAGGGATGGGGCCAGCACAACAGGCTTGGGGATTGAGCCCATGTCCCTGTGCTTGCTTGCAAGCACTTTGACCCGATGAGCTATTTGGCCAGCCCTTACTTAAGTTTTCAACCAATGAAATAGAAAAACTTCAGTTTTAAAACCAGTACCAGTGGAGTATAAAAATTATGTCTGAAAGTCTAATATATGGAATAACTTACTCCATGAAAGAAATTTTTTCATAGCTTATTTTTAAAATTTTATACATCTGTATTTTTTATTAAGCTTATATACAGATGATGAAACACACAATGCCATAACATTTAAATTTAGAAAAACAAATTATAGCAGCAGCAAGTTATTTTATACTCATTTATTTTTTTTAAATGTATTTAGGACAGAGTCTACAGGGTTTACAGGATCTTACTACATAGATCAGACTTGTAGGGGTTCTCCTGTTTTCACCCTCCTAAGCTCTGAAATTACAGGTGTGTGTGCATCACCATGCCCAGTCTCAATCATTGTCTCAGTGTGCTCCAGGAGCAGGGCCCACACAGCTTGAGGGGATTAAACTCTAGCTGCTCTGTTCTGCCTAAGTAGGTACTTTAGTCCACTGAGCTATCTGGCTGTCCCTCATTTTACATTCATTTTCTACTAAAATACTTATTGAAGACAGGTATGTTAAATACAAGTACTTATTACTCTTGAGAAAACCTTAAAAAAATAAAAGAATGGTATTATACTTCATTTTGCTAAACTTAACTGAATCTTACTCAGCACATTTAGGAAAATATTTTCACTATTAAAGTTATTAAAAATACTGTAGTCTAGAGATAGTTGTCATTTGAAGTTAGGAGCAATTTCACACTCATTATCTTAAAATATTGCTTGGAAGATGAATGATAAAAGGTTTGAAAGGTCATATAAAAAACAAATTCTTCCAAAGATACACTTATTTTAAATGAGATAGAAATAGCTAAATTTCTTACAACCTTGATTTATACCCAGCTAAGTATATCATAAAACTCATTCTGTTTATGTGTTTTCTAAAACTAAAAAATTAAAATAATGAAAGATATTGGATTGTTCTTGATTTGATATTTTTGTGACAGAGTCTCATGTTATAGTTCTTATTCTGGAGTTCTGGCTGGCCTGGAACTCATGGCAATCCTCTTGCCTTAGCCTCCAGGGCTGTGATTACCGGAGTGCCCCACCATGTCTGATCATGGTACATAATTAGCATTAGAAATAAAGTTTAAAACAGATTAAAATTTTACAAGGACAAATATTTTTAAAACTTTGTCAATGAATATTTGAATTATTGTGCTTTAGTACTATTCTTATCACAGAGAGGTGCCCTATATTGTGCATCCAAATATTATATTTGGCAAGCTAGATTCATATCAGTAGACAGTGAACTTTCTGTGAATCTGTTTTTATTTAAAATCAGATTTCAAAACTATATAAGTGTGTGGCATACAAATGTAGAGAACCTGCTTTATCTCACATGCAGCCTTTCTATAAGTTCTCTCGAGCACAGCTAGCCTAGAGCGAAGAGGTTGACCTGCGGGAAGTGGTCATCTTGAAGAGATTAAGCAAGGGAAATAAGGATCTCATTCTACGACCGGTATGCTTGAGCTCTATGCAGAGATAGAACACACACACACGTTTTAAAATCAGAAACATGGCATGAGGCTAGTTGAAGTGTCTGAGTAATGAAATGCGATTATCTGACTTTAACTTGAGCAAATCTCTATGTTTGCATCACACCTAATATATTACCTCTAGTCCTGCAAGTGATTTACCGACCCAAAGCTACATGTGAAAATGTGGAAATCACCCGGCCTAATTTTTTAAAGCTAGGAATCAAGGGGAGCACTCATTTTCAAAATGTCATGGTCGAGCTAAATTTCCCACTCGGCTGCAGTTAAATTTATTCTTGTATATATTCAGGTGTTGGAACTTCACAGGCCTCAGAGATGAGTTTAAAGAGGAAAGTGTTACGATGATCTAGAGCATTAATGCCAGTCTTCTAAAGTATTACATTTTATTTCTGATTCCGAACCAAGTGAAATGATTTTCAAGAACAGTATTTTTCAGATTTACCCTGATATTCATTCATGTATTCAATAAATCTTCCTGAGCTCTTTTTAATGCATTAAAAATACTTATATTTCTGGTAATGCACAGATCTATTTAATAGTTATCTCTTTTTGTTCTCATTTCTTTCTGTTGTAGTATTACAAAATGAAATTATTTAGGTGAAAAGGATGATATTTAATTCTTAACATTCCTTCAACATTAATATTTTACAGCTTCTGTAGAAAGTTCTAGTGAAGAGTGGGTGGTGGATGGGTACAGCTTTTCAGTTCGGCTTGTGAGACAAGTAAAAGACAGAACATAAATGAAGTGATCTGAGAAGTTAAAGGACTCCATCATTTTATATTGCCTGACCTTGAGTTATAAAAGCATTTTAATGTCAGAAATATTGAAAACAAATATGGACAAATAGATATGGGAGTGAGAGGACCCAGAAGGCTGTGTGCTGCCTGCTGTTTTGTTCTTTTTATCCTTTTTCCAGCTTATCAATAATCACTATATGATGAGGAAGACTTTTTAAAGACAGTGCTTAAATTAAAAATTGTCCTTTCCTTATTGAAGTTATTTCTTATATGGACTTGTTAAGACCAGGACTACAAAAGGCAGGGATAATAGATTTCCTAATAATTCACAGAAGTAATTACTGTTTGGTAGGGTATATTATTATCAGAAAATACTACCCTTGAAATGAAGCATTTTGTTCCATATTTCACAGAGAATGGATGCATTTTGACCTGAGAAATACTGTCAAAACTGAAGTCAATACATAAGCAATCAAGAGCAAGTTGGTTGAAAAAGATGTAGTATTTTTATACAATGGAGTATTACTCAGCTATAAAGAATGATAAACTTGAAACATTTATAATTCAGTGGATGTCACTTGAACATATACTCATAAGTGAAATAAACCAGACACACATATGCAAATATCATACAGTCTCCATAGTATAAGAAATCAAAAGAAGAAATACAAATATAAAAGTATAACAACAACTAAAAATAATTTAGTCAGATAGTTAGGGAAAACTGAACTGCATGTGTTGCAGAGTAATAATCAGCTTCTCTTCTGGATGGTTAACAACCTAAGTTTATAGATCAAAAATTGGAGAAATAGAAGGGCTGCAAAGTCAGCCAACATTTTAGCCCTAGCCTTTCAAAGTCAGTGAAGACTCAGGACATAGGAGAACCTGTAGTGTAACATCATAGAACTCAATTGTGCCCCAAATTTTCTGATCAAGGAGACTATGGAGCCACAGAGGAATGCAATTGATCTATAGAGTGCCTAAGGAGAGTCACTTGGAGAGAAAGCTTTCTCTCAGGCTTTCACAGAGAGCAAACTGTTCAAGCAATGGCCGTGACTCATCCACATGGTTGACACTGACAAAGGATCTACAGAGTGACGTACAGGGTTACAGGATAAACCCTGAGGGGACTTGACTGACCTCACCAGATACAAAAGTTACATTTTTTTATATGGGCCTTGCTTTATCTCGGTCTTAACTATCCAGCAGAAAAGTATAAAAATGAGGCATATAAAATAAGGCCATAATAATAAGCTGAGCTGTAAATGGCTCTAGTCAACAACTTCTTCAGATAACCCACTATTATTGTGGACTGCTGGGCTATCTTTTGCTGAATTCAAGCACCTATTATAATTGAATGACAATAGAATACTCGTCTCTGACAGGACTAAACAAAAACAAGGGGATACAAAGGAAGAACCATTCTGTGTTTGTTAAACAGTACACTTAGGATAAATATGCAGTACCTTTACGTAATTGTATGAGAAGAAATATTTGCACTAATAGTGTTTGGACAGGATATCCTGTCTGGTTCTTGTACTATGGATAACTACTAGGAAGATAACTATAAAAAGTATTATTATTGAAACTGTACTACAATTCAGCTTTAAAAAAAAGATAGGTATACAGCTACATTCTCTTAATTCACTGATTAGAGGCATCTGCTCTAGTAGTGTTTGTAAGTAGAATATCATGTATGCGCCTTGTACAACAGAAAACCACTACAATACAATATGCAGTGTATTAATTATTGAATCTGTCTTGCTAATTTAATTTGAAACTGTCTCATTGCTATTTGTTCTTCAATAAAATAAAAGAAGAGCAAGTTGGGAACTTTCACATGTTAGATGAAGAGCATTAAGAGGAAAATCAGTGAATGCCTGAAAATAAGATGGTGAAACAGGATGTAACAGAGGGTTAAAGTTAGTGTAGAGAAATTTATGAATATAGACTTCTTAGACTTACTTGGGATAGTGAGAATGATCTAGGAGTAGCATTTTATCCAATTTGTCATTATATAGCCATTTCTACCATCTACCTGATATATCCCATGTATTGCTAAATTGTTTTTTTCACTATAGAAAAACTGCCATCTGGTAATTTTGTATTTTTATTGCATGCAGATAGAATGTAGATGAATCTTATACTACATTGCTTTTTGGAGATGCTTTGCTAACTTGTATGCAACAGCGCTGGAAGTCATTCACAGTGCTGCATGTTGCAGCAACTTTTAGCTGTTGACTATCTTAATTACATGAATATATCTTATATATTATTTTTTCATTCATTTGTTAATTCATGTTTATGATGTTTATTTTTTGTGTATTTTTCAAAAAAAACACATATATTTGCATTCGTGTCCAAGTTCTTGTGTATATAGACAAATAATCCAATGAAAATGGGCCAGAGATTTCAACAGAACCTCCATAAGAGAAAATATAGGAAGAACCAATGAATATAAGAAAACATGCTCAAAATAAGGAAGTCACTAGGAAAATACACTAGAAATGTACAGTAATTCAGCACTACTTCCATAAAAGACAGGTTAAATTTTTCAACCACTGAAAATTCCTGCCCTGGGAAGGTGTGTTAGCACTGAAACACATGTAAACTATTGGTGGCAGTGTGCAATCATACCAGCACTTGGAAAATTTGAGAATTTCTGAAATAATCAAACATACATCTGTCACATCTCAGCCATAGTTTACATCCTAGAGACTTGAGAGAAAGAAAATATTATTTTGAAAGTCTCAAGTTGAGCAAAATCCACATATTATTTTTCTTTGTATGAGTCTAGAGAAGTTGACTAACCATCCTGAGTTTTAATTTGCTCATCTCATAGTTAAAATTGTGAATAAATATCTTATATTTGTGAAGAGCATGCAGAAACTAGCACGTACTAACACTCAGCAAAGCTATTTAATTTTTTCTGTGTGGAGTCATGATCTTGATTGAAAACATTCAACACATATGGTGGGCTCATTTCTTCCAAAGTTTGAACTCTGCAAAATAATTATTTGTCAGAAAAATAGCACCCACAAAAATCAAACTAAAGAGAATCCTCTGATTACCTGGTTCCCTCAGGTCAGGTCAGAAGTTCATCACATATAATGGGGTCCAGCTATCGACGAAGGAAACAAGACACAGGTGAGGCTCCAGGAGGAGGATTGGACAATACAAAATTGCACCTAATTAGAAGCATTATTTTCAGTTTTAATCCAATTATCCAAGTGTCAATGCTTTTATAACTCTATTCAGACTTAAAGGTGGCAGCAGTCTGAACACCTGAGTCCTCCAAACGGTCAAATGTTGAAACATTAGTGTGATGCTACGGGGAAGTGCAGTCACTTATTAACAAAATTAGTTCCCTTATGAAAAAAGACTTAAGCAGGGTCTTGACACCATTCTACCATGTGAGGGTATAGAAAAAATGACACTATGTATGAATTTTAGAATGACCCCTCAACAGACATTGAATATGGCAGTGCTTTGATTTGACTTCTACTCTTTGGATTTTTTTTTTCACTATGTGCTTGCAGTATAAAACAATTACATTCCTAATGGAAGAATTGGTACACGTACATAAATCTCTGAATTCAAGTCTTTTTCTGCATTTGAAGTCAAAAGTAAAGTTAATTTCCAGGAGTTTGAGAAGCAATGATGTCAGAGGTTTCCTGAAATTTTTGTGGACACCAGCAGTGAATTTTTGGGTCCTGGGCTTCTCTTCATTTATAATTCTATTACTGCTTTAATTTTATTGCCTGTTATTGGATTATAGAGGAATTTTACATCATCTTGGCTAGTTTTTGGTGACTCACATGTACCTAGGAAAATATCCATTTTTTCCTCGACTCTCCAATTTGTTTGAATACAGACTTTCAAGATGGTTCTAGTACTAATTATCTTTTGCATTTTAGTGGTGTCTGCCTTGATTTCATCAATTTATTTCATATTTGCATTTATGTTTTGTTTCTTTCCTGTTTGGGTAAGATTTGCTGTGATTTTGCATATCTTGGTTATTCATTCAAAGCAGTAGCTATTCAGTGCTAGCCTGTAGATGGTAAGGCACAAATTTCTGTTGTCAATAAGCAGCAGAGTATTGATCTGCTGTGTCAGTCCCATGGCATAAAGCTGGGTACACATGCCCAGGCTGCTTGTCCCCCATGACATGGTCGTGTAAGGGGTGCACTTCATGGAGCAAACAGTCCGATATGAATTTTCTCCAGCTGCAGGATGTCTGGGAAACAGGTAGTGGCAATGTAGCATTCTCTATTATATACCAAAGCGAATCCTTTCAGAGATTTTTAAGGAAAAGTAACCATGTGTTTCTAAAATAGCTGTGAAAATTATCAATAAAAATCAGGAGTAGGTAGGAGCAGATGTACTTGCCATTGACATGATTTAAAGTGATTTCTTTCTTTCTTTTCTTTTCTCTTTGGTGGAGCCAGGGATTAAACTGAGGCCCTTGAACTTGCCAGGCAAGCACTTATTCTACTGAGCCATCTCCCTGGCCCAGATTTAAAGTGATTTCATAAGAAATCATGAAATTTTTTAAACCCTGAAAAGACAACACAGAATAGTCAGTATAAAGTGGAAATTTCTGTAACTGAGGAGTGTGGGAGATTTGGGGCAAGACACAGCGGTCAAGAATTTAAGGGTGTGGCATGTACTTCAGTGAAGAGGCTATTAAATATTTAGCATATGGCTCTAATATGATTAAAGATATGCTTGAAAAATTACAAATTAGTAAACTAGATTGAGCATTAGGTGGCAGGGAACTTAGCAGCAGAATATTTAAATGACCAATCTTTAAATGCCATGCTTTTCATTTTGTTTCTGTTCTTTGGGCTTTCCTGGTCCTAGCTTTGGAGTAACCCTATTTCCCCTGATTGTCAATGAAACTGGCCTATTGTACGAACACTGGACTACTGTGAATGTGAGAGTGGACATATTAAGCTTAAAGAATATCTTAAAATTAAGCAGATTATATGATTTTTCAAATAAAGGAAGTATGTAGATAGAGAAAATTATCAAGAGCTGCATTTTAGAATAATATTTTTTCCTTTTTGTTATGTTGTATGCCCTAATGAGCAATTGAAGGTCATATTAAAAGTGCTATTATGTATTTGTGTTAACTAATAAGTCTGTCAAATGAAACATGTACTACTTTGTCTAACACTGTCTCTTATACAGTGATTTACATACCCTTCCATTAATAAATACAGGGAAAAGCCAACCTAAACTGTGTAATTTGCCAAAATGCTGCCAAATTTCCCCTTTTATGCTTCATTGTTAATTTAAGGTGACATATTCATTGCACTATACTTAAAGTTACCTTATTAATGAGACAATGGGGAGATGGGTTAACTGCAATGTTTTCATTATGAATTTTCTATAGACACTTGGATAATTTCTGATAATTACTTGATTGTGTAAGTGCAGCTTACAGTTATAAATTTTTTAAAAATCTAATGAAGATTTTTTCATTTAAAGACTATTAAAGACAGAACACTAGCTCTTTGGAACAGATCCTATACTAAACAACTTAATGTTCTATGAGCCAACTCCAATTATCTGTTCTCCTACAACTTTGAATTTTCTGAGAAATTACCTCAGAATAAACTCTGGGCAATACAGGGCTGTCTGGGAGAGTCAGACATAAAGCGATACAAATAATAGTCTCATCCTGAGGTTGCTTCCGACACGTCTACAACATGGTGTTCAGCACTGCACTGATGTTAACCTTTTGCTTCACCAATTTATCTCAAAGAAAGTTTTACTACCACCACCATCAGCATAGCGTTCTAGAAAATAAACTCATAAACTATGTGCTCCCTCTCTTCTGTGGTCCCCAGGCCTTTCTCAATAAATTTGGCAGTGATCTTTCAATCAAATGTCAACAGCTTTGGCAATGAGAAAATGTTTTATATAACCTATGCTAACTTTTGATATGTTGGAAGTGTGTGCATTTATGGTCTTTAGGGTCTTTAATTCTTCTCTCTGAGTTAGAATTAAGCTTTTGCCTTCTCAAAGAAATATATGCGTGTGATAAAAACAAAAATCCTTATGTTGGATGAAACATTCATTGACTTCTTTGTTAGCACAATATCTTAATTCTTCTTCCTGCTCTTTTCCTTCATGTGGGATGGCCTAGCAGAGGGCAAGGGATAGTGAGGAAGGCACAAGAGGGGACTTCCTGGAGCCTGTTCCTGGACATGACCTGGAGTCCACTCAGGTTTTACTGTGAAGATAGCTGTTTGTTATTTGGTGGCCACTGTGATACTAACTTTTTGACAATATCCTAAAAGTATCTAAGTGCCATTATGAAAATAAGCAGGACAAGAATTTAAATAGGAGTTCTGAATTTTCTATAGACACTTGAATTATTTCTAATAATTACTTGATTGTGTAAGTGCTACTTACACAAGTACTAAAATATTAGTTCTACTTAGATATGTTTCTGATGCTCTATCCTCTAATCATTCCACCAAACTGAGACACATTTATAGTTCTAGATTCATATGAGACAAGAACAACTTCCACTTAACAAAATAAATTGTCTCATAATTTGTAAATTTATGCATATGTACACACAGTCCACATTAGAATACAGAATATACATTAATTGCTGATAAATCAATTTCTAAAAGTATATAAGCTGATTCACCAACCTTTTCACAACACATTATTATACAATTCACTCAAAGCAAAAGAAATTATACCCTTAAAAATCAGATTTTAGGGGCTGGGGTGATGGCTCAGTGGAATAAGCGCTCCTCTGGAAGCACAAGGGCCTAAGTTCAATCCCCCATTGAGCCAAAAACAAAAAAAGAAAATCAGTTTTTAAATTGAACTATGCAGAAATGCAAGTGTCGGATCATAGAATTACTACTTAATTGGCTTGTATCTCCAAAGTTCTGTGTTCTTTGTTAAAACTTATAATGTCAATTTTCCCAACTGGAATTTTCATTGTTATGTAGGAGAAACATAAAGCTTTGGAATAAAATTGACAGATTACTAAACAACATATATCATAAGTATTTTAATTAAATAAGAAAATTCAATAAAAGATAAAATTATAAATAGCACAACTACCTATGCTTGCATTAAATGTCTATAGAAAAATTTTATATAACCAACAATTCAAATTACTTTCATCTGACAGGAGTAATGTTATTTAAAATGTTTATATTCATCCAATATTTAATGCCATTACTGACTTGCTATAAGGAAAATAATATACTAATTTTATATAAAATCATGAATGTGACAACTAGAGCCTGAAACTTCATATGTAGAAGGCATTCTGTCTCCATCAGGTCCCTTTCCTACTCAGAAGGGAAAAAAGTGGGTGTGCATTCGTCAATAAAGCCTTACTCAGATTATCTAGAAGACAATTGTGCCCCATATCTTATAGCCTGGGATGAAAAGAACAGCATAAAACTTAGAGACAGGAGTTAGCCCTGGGCATGGAGTACTCTTGAAGAAGAGAGTTAAGATGACTCATTGATGCCCTGGGGTCTAATTAAGCAAGTGAAGCATGAGGGAGATATCATCAAAATTGTTCTAACAGTAGGGAAGCAATTATGGAAACCATTGCAGTGGTCAAGTTCACTCATAATGAACACATGAATAAGAAACTGCATTAGCCACTGAAAGCAAAGTTTTATCTGAAACATATTTTTTCGGTGATAACAAGCGAAGTTAACGCGTACTCCAATTTGCCTTTTGGAGGAAAGATGAAAGGTCAAGGTCTTAAAGAACTATAAAACTCCAAATAAAATTTTCTGTCAGGCAAATAGCATGGTCAGGCCATATAGAAAAGTTAAAAAAATAAAAAAGATTACTCAAGAACTAATTTTGGTTTCACCTAGACCAGATATTTAAAATAATGCAAATCAAGGAAAAGAATAATTACATGTCTGAATTCACCACTCACATACCATGCTTTGCCTTTTTGTGCTTTGTTCCCTTCTGTTTTCTCATGACTGGTCTCACTAATGAATAGATGAAATACAATACTCAGAGGTATTAATACCTTCAAGAGAACATCACTCTATGAACTTTGCATTCATTTGTTTTTCAATATGTTTATTAAAGAACACTTTTGGAGCCTCTCCTAAGTGCTATGCAAGTGTTCTAATGGTTGGAGATATAATAAAGTAATTAATTTTAAAAAATATTTATTCTCCATCTTCTGGTATTCTAAGTGATATATGATAGGCAAAGGCATAACGCTGGGTGGCATACAGAGCTGAGTGTGTAAGCACCCTGTGTGAATGCTGTGTGAAGCAAATAGAGGGTTACCTATGGAGCCCCATGGGGATACTTCTCCTGTTGTCCTCAGTAGTACTCCTAAGCTTCTGGTCTGGTTTGTTCCACTGGCTTTCTGCTAGGCTTCTCTAGTGAGTCCTCAACTGGCACATGCTTTCACCTCCTTAGTCCTCCTTGGGCATGGGGGCCAGTCCTCCCCTTCCTGTTTCCATCTAGTTCAGGGACTGAGGGGTCTTCATATGCTGAGTGTGACACAAGCAGGTCTAACCTTGGGACTTCCCTAATGAGGCTACATTCTTTACAGACTGTTCTCGATTCAGAGGCCACACATTTGCCTTAAAACACTGGCAGTAAGTCATTTTGGTGATGGATTTATAATAAATTCAATAATTGAAATGTATTTAGTGCTTCACCAATGCACTTCTCTCATCTATAATTCAAGCAAAGAACGAGGAATAATCAGGTAAAATGGGAGCTGGCATTGAATAGGTTTATTATTCATTATTACTCTACCATCAGCCCTTCACATCTGTTCTCAGTTGCATTGTATATGGTGCATGAATGATACTTAGTTTGATTAGTGTCTATTCTTTTCTCCAAGTCTTCATCAAAACATTTGTCTGATATCAATATGAATTTCTCTCTAGCTATTTCTTTTTCTGTACAGAATTTAATCTTGCTCATCCACACAGTTTAATTCTTTGAATTGCCAAATCTCTTTTTGCTTTTCTTGTCAAAAGCCTTGAACCCAATGAAATAATAGATCATCAATTCCTATTGTTAAATGACTGGATATATGAAGCAGATTTAATGTAGAAGTCAGTTTCTATTGATGAGAAAGAAAAAGTTTCTTTATCTCTTTTAGCTACAGAGTTATGGTCAACATATGCATAAGTACTGGCAGAAACAACATCAAGCACTGGAACTGGGGACCAAGAAATTATTTTATTTCACTAATATTTCCCCTTTTATTGTGAATAATGAAAACTATAATTATATTAGTGAAATGATGGTTTTAGCAAAACTTTCATTATGGTTTACCATAAAATCATCATAATAATATTTTATCCATGCAGAATGATTTTCTTCTTGATCTGGAAATGAAAAGTGATCATTTCATCTGCACAATAGCTTGTAAATGATGTAGCTATAAATTTCCACAAGAAAAGAATTATTAAAAGTAGAGTAAACTCTTTTTCACATGACTATGAGATGGGTAGTCAATCTTCCATTATGAGCAGAAGAATCAAAACTCAGGTTAGCAGAAGTAGAAATCTCTAAAGCAAATGATAGGAATGAAAATACATATTTTGTACACAAATTTCTTCATCCCAAGATGTAGTCTCAAAAATGTGAGTTGATTTTTCTGTATGACAAGTTCTGCCCTTAATTTAAATTATCTACATGTACTCTTTCCTTCAACAGATATTTTAAAATATTAATCTGTCTTACTGCATTAGTCTAAAGTATAGGATACTATGGTAACTGAAGGTCAAGACTTGCTTGGTTGGACACACATATTTAGATTAAAACATAATTGTCATATAATTTTAATTATATTTTATAGTTATGATTTCTTGGTTTTACAAAATACTTTAAGTTCTTATTATATGCACCCACTAAATTCAGTTTATTGTTTATGTTAATATGCCTCATAGTGCATATTTCTTTAGTGGCTTCAATAATGATTTGAGGGAAACATAACATGGATCAATTTCCCCTCTAATCAGAAAAAAATTACTTGTGCAGTAGTTGGATTTTTAAATACTACATCATTTTTATTGCAAATAAAATATCTGCCTTAAAGCAATGAACATACAGGCTTTTGAAAAGCAGATATTTGCATTTTTTTCTTTTCTGAAGGAATACATGCCACCAATGCAGGAAGGCCAATGTTTACTTACTTTCTTTAAACTTCCACAAGAACTGATTCTTTCCAGAAAGAAATAGCAGATGGTGTCCCCTGGCATTATACTTATAGAGCCTCTCTTTTTCTTCTACTAGCTTTACTTCCAGCTCTTTAGACTTCTATCTAAATGACTATCTGGAAGAAGAACCCCACATTCCTTCTCTTAGGACATCACTCTAAGGCTCTGGCTGTCTAGTATTCTTACTATGAGACTTTGTATCATCTCTCTACTAAATCAAACCCATGATCACTCAGTTTTTCTATGATATTTTATAAGTTATAGTTTTCAACTACATAGTTTATTTGGATTTATTTATAGAAGAAGTGAATTATATGTCTTTTCAGTTAACCTCCATTAACTCTCCATAGTAATGGGTTTAGTGTGATACATTCTCACCACTGTAGGGCAGGGAATTGTCAAACTAGGATAATTAGCATTTCCCTGCCCTCATCACTTATTTATATTTGGGAACTCCAAGTTCATATCTTCAAGATTGTTATAAAATATGTAAAATGTTACGGTCAACTGTAGTTATCTCACTGTACTGAGGAATGCCAGATATATTACTTGCATTTCAGTAGATTTTATCCAATCTCCTTTATTTACTTCCCTTTTTTCTCCCCCACCATTAGTAATTCAGGTCAATATATTACCTTCCACATGTAAGTAAATGAATACTCAGTGTTTGTCTTTCTGCATTTACCTTAACATGAAACAATGTCCTCCAGTTCCATTCATTTCAAAGCAAATACCTTATTCTTTTTCATACTGAATAATATTCCATTATGCATATGTACCACATTTTGTTTAAACAGTTCTTCAGTAGGGACCTAAATTGATTCTCTATTTCACTAGTCTCACAGTAAACACTGGGTGTACAGGTATCACTTTAGCATCTAGCTGACAGTAGGATAACTGGATCATGAAGTACTTCTATGTTTAGATGTTTTGTGACACCTTTGTGCTGCTTTCCATAACAACTTTACTAATTCATACAACCACCAACAGAGTAAGAACTGTTTTTCATCTATAACTTTGACAACATTTGTTGTTATTGCTCTGTTTTGATAAAACCCTACTATGAGATTATATTTCATAGTAGTTTTCATTTACATTTCATTGATGGTTGATAGTCAATCTTTCATTCATTTACAAAATATCATATTTACTTTTGAGAAATCTATTTAAATCCATTCCTCATTTTTAACCAGACTATTTGGTTTCTTGTTGTTAATTTTTTTGAGTTCCTTATATATCCTGGATGTGAAATATTTCCTTCCAGTCTGTAGGATGCATCTTCGTTCTGTTGAGTATTTCTCTGATGAAGCTTCTGAAGTTGATATAACCTTGTCTATCTTTGCTAATTTCCTGTGCTTTCAGTAATATACTCAAAAATGCACGGCTCATATTGATATCCTGAAGTGTTTTTCTTATGCTTTCTATTAGTACTTTTATAGTTTTATGACTTTATTTAGCATTTTGTTTACTGATCTACTTTGAAAGGTAAGGGTGAAATGTATTTTTCATTATTTTCATATGGATATCCAGATTCTACCTGTTACTGAGGATGCTGTTTTTTCTTTAATTAATATTTGTGGTTTTATTGAAAATCAGTTGCATGTGGTTGTATTTTTTTTCCACTCTAGAATCCCTAGGCTATTCATTTGATAAGGGTCACTATATTTGTGGCCGTACAACACTGTTGCTTCATTATTTCTCTAGAGTCTGTCTTAAAAGCACATATTGTAAAGCCTCCAGCTTTGCTCTATTTCTTGAAGATTGCTTTGGCATTTTGAGGATTCTCTTACTTTCATTTGAACTTTTCCCATTGTTTTTCCTAGTATTCTGAAGAATGCTCTTGTCCTTTTGGCAGAGATTGCATTTAACCTGAGGATTCCTTTGGGTAGATGTACATTTTAACAATATTAGTTCTTATGATACATAAACATAGGAGATCTTTCTTACTTAAATGTATTCCTCAGTATGTTACCTAGATTTATATAGCTATTGTGCCTAGATTGTTTTTATGCTTTCATTTTTTAGTAAATTTGTTAGAGTATTAAATACTACATACTTTTGTGCTTTGTAAAGCACAAAATTGCATACTGAAATTTTAGTAATTTTTATCATCAATTTGAAGTCTTCAGCCTTTTGTTGTATACAAATCATATCATCTGGAAAAAGGAACTATTTGCCTTCCTCTTCTACAGTACTCATCTAGTACTGTATTGAATGAGAGCAGTGACAGTGGATTTCTTGTCTTGATTGAGGTCTTTGAGGAAATACTTTCAGCTTTTGTCAACTTGTTACTATATTAATTGTATTTTGTTATGTACAAATTTTACTATGTTGATGAACAATTATTCCTCTAATTTGTACACTTTTTCATAAATGTTTTAGTTTACTAAATGTTTTATCTACATTTATTGGGATGGTTATATGATTTTATTTTTTTCTGTTGATGTGGTATGTGATGCTTATATATTTGTATATGGTAAATCACCCTTGAATTCCCATTCTAAGTGCAACTTGATGTTGGTGGGTGATTGTTAAGATGTGGTGTTCGATGTGATTTGCTGGTATCACAAGATACTAGCATGTTCTTTTGAGAATATTTGCCTAGGTATTTATCAGGACTATTGGCTTATAGTTTTCTCCTTTTGCTTTATTTTTGTATGCTTTTGCTATCAGGGTAATCCTAGGGTCATAGAATAACTGTAGAAGTATTCCCCTTATTATATTTCTTTGGAACAGTTTGAGTAGAATTACAGTAATTTTTCTAAAGCTTAGTGAAGTTCCACAGTGAAGTCTAACTGCATTGTTGGGGCCTGGGGTTTTCATAACTTACTAAGTTTAATTACTTCTTATTATTCTGTGCAGGTAATTTAAGTCTTCAAGTTCAATTTTGAAAGACTGTTGGCATCTGGAATGTATTTATTTCTTCTAGGATTTCAAATTTGTTGGTATGTAGTTGTTCATATTAATCCCTAATCAACTTTATATTCTGTTCTATCACTCGTGATTCTATTTATTAGGCTTTTGTTTTTCTTTATGAAGTGGAGTCCCCTTGCATTTATTTACTAAAAGTTTGCTGTTTTCATTGATATTTTAATTTTTTTAATTATCTTTTTTTATTGTGTAGTCTAGTGTGTTTCTCATTTATTTTTTATCTGTTTTTCATTCTTTCCTACTGCTGATTTTTCATTTGATTTGTCCTTGCTTTTCTAGATTCTTGGGGCACATAAGCAGGCTATCTGTTTTATAGCCTCAAATGTGTAGATATAAGCACTTTTTGTTATTGATTTCTCTTTCAGTATTTCTTGTGTTTGCATTCTATAATGTTCAGTACATTGTCTTTCTTTTCTTTTTCTTCCTTTCTTTTTCTTTTTTTTTTATTTTCTGTCTTTTTGAGACAGGGTCTCACTATGCAGTTCAGGCTGGCCTTAAGCTCACTTTGTAGCTCAGGCTGGTCTCGAACGTACAACAATCCTCCTGCCACAGCCTCCCCAGTGCTGGGATTACAGGCATGCCTCTTTTTTTTTTTTTTTTTTTTTGTACCAGGGATGGAACATGGGACCTTATGCTTGCCAGGCAGGTGCTTATGCTGCTAAGCTATATCCCTGGCACCTGTATTTCCATATAGTTTCTAAATATTTTTACTTTTCAGTTTTCCTTTCAGTAATGAGATCTTATTTATTTTTTGTCACTGTATATTTGGATAATTCCTAATGTTTCTTTGGTTGCTGACTGCTGATTTTACTTCACTATGGTCAAAAAAGATAGATACAAAATAAGTAATTGTACTTCTTTTGTGTTTGTTAAAATTTATAGCCTAAAGCTGGAGAGATAGCTCAGCTGTCTAAGTGCCTGCCTGGCAAATGCAAGGAACCAGGTTTGATCTCTGGTACTGCATGACATACAGGCCCTGCATACCCAGTCGTGCTATGCTGGCCAACAAAACCAGGCATAGAAGCACATGCCTCTAAACCCAGCACTGGGGAAGCTGAGAAGGCAGGATCACTGTGCTATGTAAGAAGACCTGTTACCAAATAAATAAAATAAAAGATAAAAAATTTATAGTTTAGTATTTGAACCATTTAAAAAATTGTTCCTCTGCTGATGAAAAGTTGTATATTGTGGGGCTGTTGAAAGCATCTTTCTGTAAATGTCTGAGTTCATTTAGTCTAAAGGATCACTTAACACTGACCTTTTCTTGTTGAGTTCTACCTGCCTTGTTGGTGTTAGGTTGAAATCCTTGCCTATTATTGTTTTGGACAATACTTCTCTATTTAAAGTTAATAGATTTTTTTTCATAAAATGTGTTCCTTACACATTAGATGCATAAGTATTTATAATTATTATATATTTTACTGGCTTATTAATCACTGACTAAATAGTATTTGCTTTTATAATTTTTGCATTAGAGTCTGATTTGAAAGATGTAAGTTTAGCTATTACTGCTCCTGTGGGGAATAAATTTTTTCACTTTTAGTCCATGTTTCTTTACATGTGAAGTTAGTTTCATGCAGAGACAAGTTTATTTGAGAGAGCAAAGAGGATTTTAGAAAATAGAATGATATCCCTTGCTCTGAAAGGAAGGGTTCAACCATTGGGAAAATGACCATACTCACAAGATTAGTCTACAGATATAACGTATTCCTGATGCAAATACCATTAGCATACCTCACACATCTAGGAAACACATTCCTAAAATTTGTCTGGAGCCAGAAGAGGCCTAGAACAGCAAGGGCAATCCTGGGCAACAAAGGCAAGCCTGGGTAGATTTTCTACAGCTTTGCCCTTTTCTTTCCCTTGGGCTACCCTCAAAATGTGTGCATTAATTCTCGTGATGGTACTGCAAAGTTTGTGAATGTTGTTTGCATTCTTATTTTTTTTTCTTGTTTTTGACTCATTGGAGGTCTCAAAGTATTTAACTTCAAGAATAGATACTGTTCTTTGTAATATAGTACAGGGTCTACGGGCCTGCAGGGTCATCAGGGTCTCACTATGTATATCGGACTCATAGTGATCTGCCTGTGTTTAGCTTCCAAGCGCTGGGGTTGCGGGTGCGCGCTACCGCGGCTAGTCTCAATAGCCTTCTCAGTACCCCCCCGGGGGAGAGGCACCGAGGAAGCATTGCAGGGATCCAACCCGGGCTGCTGTATCTGCCTAGCAGGTGCTTTATTCTGCTAAGCTATTTGGACAGCCCTATAAATGTTGTTTCTTCAATCTAGCCTTTTATTTTCTTAATGATTTCAGTTATATTTTTATTTGATTTAATGCGTTCTTCACTTTCAAGATATCAGTTCAATTTTTTTTGAACCTGTCTTTTTTTTTGCAGATTTTCTCATTAATGTAAATTTTTCCTACTTTTATTGAATTGTCTTTTTTTTATTTGAATTTCAGTCCAGACACTTGCGATCAGGTTTTTGAATATTTTAAATCAAGTACACCATCAATATCTTTTATGTGGGGACTATTGTTAGCCCTTATATTCCTTTAGAACCAGTGTGGCTCCTTGTTTTTTCACATTACTTGTGATGCTATGTTGAAATCTGCAAGTCTGATGGATGCATTAGATACCTCTGTCACTTTTGTAAGATGTCCTTCATAGTAAACAGATTTCTTCTGAAAAATTGTCAGAGGTGTGCGTTTGTCAAAGCTTTGGCTTTATTCCAGGTGGGCACCATAAAATAGCCTCCGTGTGGTACACCGGAGTGCAGGGCCAAAGAGCCCCTCTGTGTGTAGGGGTCCTATGGGGAGATCATATTCTAGTGGCCATGGGAGCAGTTCACATAGCAGTGCTCAGACTTTATTCTTAATATAGTTGCTAAAATGTGAATTAGAGCTCAGTCTTAGATATTTGAAATGGTGTCACTCAGGCTATGCACTTAATGCATCATTTTTAGTAATTACGAAATATAGTTTTGTTTCAGGAAATTTCAACTGAAGTTTTTCTAACAGAAATTCATGGGCCTGGGGAGATGGCTGAGTGGAATATTGGGCCTGAGTTCAATTCCTGGTTCCACAAAAAAAAAAGAAAGAAGAAAAAGAAAAACTCAAGTACTTCAAAGCTGCTTAGAAAAGTAATGTTATAAATGCTTTTGAATGCTTGTATTACTTACCACAACACCACACATCTTGGTGACTGCTTTTCATACTTGATGTTGCCAAGGGAAGAAAGTGAGATCTATGACTATCCAAGCGGTACCTCATACAACCAGCAGCAATGGAATTTAGTTAGCAAGAATTCAGATATTGGAGTCTGGTAAAGTATGGTTGAAATCACTGCTTTGTCGTTATTTAGATTTATAACATTATATGATACTCAGCCTTTCCAAGCCTTTGATTCTGCATATGTACAATGAGAATATTAGAAATATTATATAGTATTGCATTAATACTCTGAATACCAAAATTAGAACTAGATAAAATACCAAGAGCTGCTCTAATACCTACTTTAAAAAATAAATCATGACAATAATTTTGCTGCTACAGTTCTAAGTTTATGCAATACTCTTGCTCATAGAAACCTCTATGCTTTATATTTTTAATCTGTGTACTGGTAGTTGAAAATTGCACATTCTAAGGTCATCTTTTCAAGCATCATCTTGTCCACTACCCAAGGGGATTCCTGACTGACTCAAATCACATCATCAATTACTTAAAAAACTCACAGCTTTTTTTGGTGTGAGTATGCATGTGTGTGTTTAAAAATAGACTATATATATATATATATATATATATATATATATATATTTCTTCTTCTTCCTATAGCAAATCTATCATGTCTATCCATATTTATCTTATGCCTATCAAATTAACACTGTCTCATAGAACTTTCTTTGATAATAGAAATTTTCTCTATCTCTACTATACAATTTCTTAGATGCTAACTGTTAATATTATGTAAATTAAAGTTGGTCTAATTAAAAATTCGCTGGACTCTGGTCAGGTCAGCCCACCCTGGGGCTGCAGCTGGCATGGCATGTGGTGCCGGGAATCAAACTATGGCCCTTGGGCTTGTCTGAGCAGGTGCTTAGTCTGCGGAGGCATCTCACCGGCCCAAGGTACAAATACTTTTAAAGAGCACACTATAGTAATAATCATGCTTTTACTGACAGAAAATGAAACATTCTAAATAATTGTTTAATCAGATTTTTAAAAGCTTGCACTAGCTTGACTTTTATGATTTCAAGCACTTCTGCTAATCTTTTTAATAGAATCAGATGTGACAAAATTTGGGACAAGTTTATGAAGGTATTCAATTATCATGTGTCTCAACTGATAGTTCAATATTTCTGCCTTCCAACTATATTTCCATTTCTTACAAAAATACCAATGAAAGTGCTACGCTGAGGACAAATACACCTTGCTAAAATCAACAAAGTTTATCAATAAAATTTGCCTAAGTTGCTGCTGGTCTAGAACTCTATCAAAAAAGAAGATATTTGTGAGCCCAGGCTGGCTCCTAATCGTCCTTGCTGTCTCTTCTAAATCTTCCAAGACCTCTGTGTGATAACTAAGATTTTCACTGTGTACTCTCTTGTCATCCCAAGAGCACTGTATTTATCCTATATACAACACAGGCAGGCTCTCTCATTTTAAATTTATTTTATTTTATTATTTCCATTAAAACAAATATCTTGAAATAAGGGCTTATTCTTCTTCATATTTTAATCAATGTACAAATGTACAAATCAATTTCGATTCAGTAGCATATTGGATAGTTGAAGTTACAGTATTTTAAATATGTTAGTAGGTTAACTATTTAAGCATTTATATAAGAGATGCTACTTTGAATACAGAATTAAAGACAGGGAATATGCAAAGTTGAGACTGTATTCTGAGAGGCTAATAAAGAGGACACTGACAGTGATTACGTAAGAAAAGAGGAAGATCTGAGGTTGACAATGTTAAAAATTTATAGAGGAAAATTAGAAGACTAAGTAATGCCCTGTATATGTTCACACATGCATGACTGTATGTGTGTGTGTGTATGTTGCGTGTGTGTGTATGTTGACAAAAGAATGTGGATATACATAATGAGATCCAAATTTTAACTTAAACATTACTATTTTTGGAGTATTTGAATTAATGAAGTTATAAAAAATGACTGTGGCTTTTACATTGTCTCTTCCTCATAAAATGGAATAGTGTGGGACAGATCTGCTTGAGACAGTCATTCAAGTTCTCAAAGTGACAGAGGTCCAGACATTTTTAATTAATAATAATAATTAAGAATATTTCAAAGTTTTTACCAGCTAGAAGAATCAGAATGAGGAAGCTTGAAGAGAGAGTCTCTGAGACCCTATGTGGAAATACAACATCTAAGGATGCATTTCTGCCACCATTTTACCAGAGCTCTACACTATGGTTATTTCTCAGAGCAAAGGAGGCTGAATTTTAATTCTTTTTTGTTAGCAATTTCAATTTTTGTAGATAAAGTAAGCAATGCGAATTTTGTGGAACTTCTGTCATGAACTAGGCAATCAGAATAATAGAAAGAATATTCACCAAAAAAGGCAGAACAGGTGTTAAGGGCTGTGAGATGATTTTAGAGCCTTTGTGTGAGGTTCCTCTTAAACATAAGTGATGGAAATATCCACCAAGGGAAGAGAAGTGCAATGTGGAAATGCAAGTGAGAAGATTTGCTGGACTTACAGATATAGAAAACATCTTTTTCATAGGTGCCTCAAGTCATGAACTAATTGTACTTCTTTAATGACACTGTAAAACCAAACAGCCAGGTAAGAAAATAAAAGAGAGGGAAAAAACTAATAGATAAATCTTAGAGCCAAAAGCAAATCTTACTATAGATAGTCATATAAAAATTCTGACAAAAGTACAGAAATCCCTGGAAAACTTCATAAGAGCTGAATAATACATAGAAGAGATCATACTGAAAACATAAGAGTGTCTTCAATTTCCAGTACCATAAAGAGATTAGGTCAGATTAGAATTGAGGTATATCATTTACTTTGGCAATGAACAGATACTAATGCCTTTAACTTCATTTTACAGAACATTTTTTAAAATTAAAACAAAATATTAAAAATGATAAGAATTTCAAAATAAAATGATAGGAATTCAACAATGATTGGTATATTGCATACTGCTATCTTCAAGGTTATTCAGATTTTCAAAATTGGTCAGCAAAATTAAGCATTAACTGTTCATTTCAATAAACCAATGGAAATTAGTAGCACAATTGATTTGTATTACTAATTTTTTCCTTATTTTTTCTTCTTTCTTCTATCCCAGTTTTTCTTTCCTTTTAAGCAGTTTCTGTCCCTTTCACTGTATCTATTGCACCTTTGATTTTTATTTACTCTTTCATATTCTTGCACTGGGGAGACAATACAAGGAAGAACCTCCAGTATAAAACATTAATGCGCAAGTCAACACATCTCTATTATAGCCTTCAATGTAAACGGACTCAATTCATCAATTAAGAGAAATCGACTGCCACAGTGGATTAGGAAACAAAACCAACAATATGCTGTATACAGAAAACATATTTAAGTCAAAAAGACATTCATAGGCTTAAAGTCAAAGGATGGGAAACAAAACTACATGCCCCAGCACCTCAGAAAAAAACAGGAGTAGCAGTTCTTTTCTCAGACAGTCTTAACTTCAAACCAAGAATGATCAAATGACACAAAGAAGGCCACTATATATTGGTTAGAGGAAAACTTCAAGAGGAAGAGGTAACCCTCATAAGTATCTATGTACCAAACACAGGAGCACCCAACTATGTAGAATAGCATGTATGCACCTTGTACGACAAGAAAACACTACAAAAACAATATACAATGTGTTAATTATTGAATCTGTCCTCCTAATTTGATTGAAACTGTCACATTTCTATTTATTCTTTAATAAAATAAAGAATAGAACATTAATGCATTTTATTTTATGTAGTGCTTTATTTTTAGTTATTGGATATAGATTCTCAGTGCACATCTCAGACTTTGAATGATCTTTCTGTTTCGGCTTGCTGAACACTGGATTTACATGCATGCCTGGGGTTCTGGTGCCAGCAGAGCATGTAGTACCAGGAATTGAACCTGGGTCCTTGCACTTGCCAGGCACATGTTTAGAATTCTGAGCTATCTACTAGCCTCCATTAATACACTGTAATGAACCAGTTTAAATGATGCTATGAAAGAAAATTCAGATTAAGAACTTAATAATTATACAAGGGAAAAAGATTGAAATCAAAATGATAAAATAACAGAAACACTTTTTATTGTAGTTAAAGTAAAGCAGCCGATACTTTCACACATTGAAAACATAATTTAGACAAAGATTAGATCTAAGAAAACTAAACTGCTTGAATGGATCTATAAACCTTAAAGTGAGATTACTCTCAATCAGAAAGTCTCTGTTCTCTTATAAGAAGAGAAACAGAAGCACATCTGTTAGTAGTCTGAGGTGTTGCTTATTGGACTTTAAACTAGAACTTCTTTAAAGTAGCTTGAATTACGTTTTAAAATAGAATTTGATTTTATAATTATGCAAACTATCTAGCTCACTGATTTTTCTTGTCAGTAATCTTGTTAATAGTCCAGTGTTAAATGTTTATAATTTAGTGGTTAAATTTTTTAAAAAGTGGCAAACAGCAAAAATTCTGAAAATGCTTCAGTGATCATTTATATAGTTACAATTACATAAATTGACCAATAATATAGGAATTATGTTACAAAAATGTTGATATTTCTGTAGGCTCAATTATTATGTTTTTTTTTTTTTGACCTTGTATTATTTTGGGCAAAGTATATATTTAGAATGCGGCATATCGAAACCATCAGAACTGCTACCACTATGGTGGACAAGAGCAGTAAGATGCTGTAGCAAACCCTCCTCCTGGTATGTCACCACCCATGGGTCCCTCAGTGGGGATCTCCCTTGCAAGGACAAGGGACTCCTATGGGCGTGCAATCTCCAGGGGTGCAGTTCCCTCCCCAAGGGTACCCTGGCTGGGGAAGGCACTGACCAAGGCCTTAGACTCATATTGACCCTCCTCTGCTCCCTGCCTGTTTCCTGTGAGTCTGTACATAGTCCTTTTATTTCCTTGTGGCCAGTGAAACTGGTTTATAGTAAACTCTTTTAAGAGAATATTAAAAGAAAACAAAACAAAAAAGAATGCTTATGCTGGATTCAGGATGTTGAATTTTTCAACTGCTAGATAAGGAGATTGCTCTTCAGTTTACCTTGTTCTTTCAAATCCAATTACACTCACAGTAGTAAAGGATGGAGAAGTAGTTAATTGTTGAATGTGAAATTTGGATGTCCTTACTTTTTTTAGATGTTCCTGGTATAAACAACAAAATGAGCTTGATTCTCTCCACCACAGGGTTTTTAGACTTAAACCTGGGTAGAAGAAAGAACTTTTGAATCATAAAAAGTGATATATTTTTGTGGTCATTTATTTTAGTCGTGTTTCCTCAAACTTTGAGGATTGTAAGAGTTCTGCAAAAAAAAAAAAAAAAATCACAACTTTTCCTAATCCTCACACCAAGAAGTTAGAGGCATCAGGACTCCCTTTGAAAGGAGGGATTTTAGAATTATTTTTTTTCTGAGCTCTTCTAGGATTAAAAGTGTTTGGCGATAACACAGCCAGTCTCAACAACAGCTTTCTTAAAGAAGAATGATGGTAAACTGGCAAAACGCTAATGATGATGGCTACTACACTGTTTAATCTCTGTTCTTTTCTCTATTTTTTCTATTTTTGTGCATATCTAATTCTCAGGTTTTAGTCACATACATAAAGAACATCAGAGTCACATGGACACTTAGATATTGTAGCTCCCTATAATTGAACCTCTCATCTGAAATGGCAATCAAACCTAGACTATTACAGTAGGCGTCCGTTCACGCTGGAGAGTGCCGAGGCGTGGGCCAGCATTCCTCTGTGTTCCTTCTGAAGTAGCACAGCAAGGGATCATACTTAGAGCCAGAATACCTGTAAGGAAAGACAGCAATCTCAATTTCCCACAATTGTTTCAAAAACAAACAATGGAATATAGGGCTTACAGGGATAAAATTTCTACACTGAAGTTCTGACTTTAAAAGAAGTCTAGAGGCCTAGGTTTCTAACATCTTGTTTTGGAAATAAGTCAAAACTGCAGTTTCAATGTTCTCAAATTAAGCAAGACTTTAGTTTACAATACTAAACTAAAATACAATGGCAGACAAGGTAACATAAATAGCTACCTTGGACAAATATCACAGAGTTCTTCTTGATGACAAGCCAATAGCCACGTCAGCATCATGAACAGTCTAACTATGTATAAGTGCTTCTGAATCTCAAGAGAAACTGGGGTTCACAATGTTTGGAATTTACAAAAATATAAATTTTTGGTTTTCCCAAGAAGAAAATTAATTCAGTTTTTCACAATAGAAATATTTTAGTTGACTGCTAAATAATAATTTTTTTTTAAATAAAACAATCTGGGAGAAAACTGAGAAATCTTCAGCTTACTATCTATTCAGCTGTAATGATAGTAAACTAAGAAGAAATATAAAATATACAGGCAAATCTATCTATCTATCTATCTATCTATCTATCTATCTATCTATCTATCTATCTATCTATCTATAGATATGGTCCCATCATGTATTTAGATATTTTATTTATAATCCATTGATTTACATCATGGATAAAATATAGCATACATAAAATATTTACTTGTAGATATAGTTATATATTTATGGGCTGAAATGAAAATGTTTCCAGTCTACCAAACTATCTTCTGTAATGATTTTAGAATACATTATCATGGAGAGTTAAGGCAAAACTTATAACATGAAGGATAAAACATTTTAGTCTTACGCTTATTTGTGTGAAAATGGAGCGATTTAGTTGTAACAGGAAAGTGATAGAAACATATTTCATTTATTAGCAGTTAATATCACAAGGAAATTAAACTGTCTTTGTTTAAAAATGACTGTGGAAACTTGGGCAATTTGAAACAAGATAATTTTTCTTGGTTAATAATGGTCTCTTTTTGAAAATACTTATTAAATTTATATATATTTATATATATAATATTGAAATGTATATGGGTGTATACACATATATTGTAGAGAACCCCTGCTGGTCCCCATCTAGGTCCAAAATAAGTAGTAAGATAAGTAATTCCAAGGATAAATTATTGTAATCCCATCAAGTTAATTCCAATCTACCACTTCCAGTGTAACCCACTGCAAGATTAAGACACTAAAGCATATTTGTAATTATGGGGAGCCAAGGAGTCTTAAGTCCAGCATGAAGATAAAAAAAAAATCCTTGACTGAGGGTTGAACTTGGGGTTTTATTTAGTCATGAAAGAGTGGCTTGAGGATGAATGGCTAAGTATGGCAGGAAGTAGTTGAATACTGTGAGCTGGGCTAGGTAGAAGGCCTGTACTTACTTCTGCAATATGCAGAGATAGGATATGCAGAGAGTAATCTGCATTACACACTTGGCATAGTATCTAATGTTTTGGGTTCCAGTGCTTCAGCTCTGATGTATGATTTTTCAAGCCCTGGAAAATCACAGTCTCTGTGCTGAGGTTCGATCCCAGCAGACAGCGTGGAGTATTGGCTCCTTGTCCCATCTCAATCTGACTCATATGAAGGAGCAGCCTGTGGGAGTTCTGAGGTAACACGTGTACTGTCTTCAAACACTCCCACCAACACCTCAGCTAGACCAGTATGCATTGCTTACTGCCAGTTGAGGGGTAAGGAAAATTTGTTTTTTGGCTTGTAATTTCTTCTCCAAAGTCCTCAATAATTTTCTACACTATCACTGCCCATGATAGCATGTAGTGGGGGTCTGTACTATTTTGAGATACTTTATATAATCCATCAATTTTTTTTATATTCACAATGTACTTTAAAAATATCTCCCACTATTTTTTTTTGTAAAGAATGCATTGATACATTCAAGGTATACATAATAATCATATTCATCATCAGGAATTTATACCTGTACATGATGCATTTTGATTTTTCTTTTTCCAATTGTCTCTCCTACTTTCAAAATGCAAAAATTAGGCCTGTTCAAATAGCTTTATGAATTTAAGTGTCCTTAAGCAGGCACAGGGGCCTGCCATGCGGACCCTGCCCCCAGGGGTGTGCTGAGACCAATTAAGACTGGGCGTGGTGGCTGGCCTTTATAATCCCAGCTCTTGGAAGGCTGTAAACAGGCGGATCACTACAGTCCGATCTAGTAGTGAGAAACTGAACCTGTAGACCCTTCTCTATAATACAAAAATAAATAAATAAAAACATAAAGGAAGAATTAAAAATATTCTACTACAGTGGTACATGTGTGTCCATGTTTATAGCAGCATGGTTTGTAATGGTGAAATCTTGGAAACAACTCAAATGCCCATAAATCTAAGAATAGGTAAAGAAGATTTTTCTTTCTTTTTGTTTTTTTACACCTTTTTGTGCTTATGCAAGTCACAGGTTAGAAATTACAATTAGAAAATTATCAGATAAGGAAAAGGTCCCCAGGGCAGTTGTAAAGAGGGGCCTGTAGTTAACTTAGACTGTAAGATAAGATCAGCCTAATGAAAAATGTAGGATGCTGATGACCTGGCAAGATAGAAAGTTTTGCAAGGCAGTTTGAGGGAAATTAATAAGAAAGAGATTTTAAATTTGCAACCAAGAAAAGAAGGGGGGGGGGAAGGTATACTTCCTGAAACTAATGATTGAATGTTGATAAGTCACAAAGAAAAGATGAAAATCTCTCAACTCTATTTTACTTGTCATTTCTGTCACTGTGAGTGATCTGCGTGAAGTCAAAAAGATTAAATGAATGTTTCTGAGGATTTAAGTTTAAAGTAGAGAAAAGATTGCGACTGTTCTGAATAAGTTCAGCAATTAGGGGTAGGAAGAAATTTATGCCAAAACAATGGAGTTTTCCTATGGGACAATCAAGTTACTGATAAGATACTGGGAGTTATGAAGAGCATAAAAATACATTAAGGAATTTTTAAAAATTTACAACAATAATAATTACAATTAATATATCAGAGCATGACAGTAGAAGTTGGCTTCTGTAAATTGATTAATTCATCAACTTAATTTTGATTGCAGATCAAACCCATTTTAAAAGAATGACTCATGGAACACAATAGTTACTCAAAATTAGCATGTTGTCCTTGACAGTGAAATACAGTAAATTCAGCTTTGTGATCTCCTTTTAATGTAATCAATATACTTGACTGGGTGTACTAGGAAAAATAAATTGCTTTCTTCTTTAATTCCTTTAGGTTCAATCCATGGGTCTTGCATAAGCCAAATTTCAGAAAGGTCTTTCTCATTAATTGGAGCTGAATTCAATAGAAATATTGTAGGAAGTCAGACAGGGCCTGGCCCTCAAGGAGACAGTATGAAGACAAGGTGACTTTGCAACTTTGGGTGGGGCAGAGCCCTGCTGTGGGCCAGACCTGAAGACTGAAGAGTAAACAAATGCAGCCACATACCTCCCTAAAGATATTCAGGATTGATATTCTAAATGAGTCTCTCATCTTAAGGTCCCCTGGAAGTCATTAACCCAGCCCCCTATAGGAAAAGCCCTACTGTGTATTCATGCCTACTTGCCATGCCCAGTTGCTGAATGACTTGTTTCCCCATTTAGTTCTGGATTTATTCAATTTTACCTGAGCAATTGTGCTTGTTATCTCATTGGTTGACTATAATTTTGTCCTACCTCGTGCCCTCCTAAGAGTTCCTATGTTCTCCATTTTAGACCTGTCCCACCACATGATCTTACTCTATGAAAATCCTTGGAAGATATAGCTTCTGGGGCAACTCTCTCAGGTCTCCTTCTGTCTCTCTAGGACAGGTTCTTTCTTGCCCCCAATAAATACATTCTGCTCTTAACCTACATGTTCCTAAAATTCGTCCTTCGGTTTTAGAGAACACGAACTTCGTCCAGGTATCTTTCAGGTTGGGAGTTTCATTCCCTATATCAGTATCTTGGGATAAGCAATGACATACTAACAGTAGCACCATGGGATAGTGGGTTAGTTTAGTTGGCAAAGAATAAAAATAGCTTTAGACAAAGCAACAAGAAAATAATTCAAGCTATTGCTGGTCCTACACCATTGTGAGCAGGGTTATTTCTTGCTAACAGGCAAAAAAGAAACATCCATATCAAGAAAATGTATCTGAATCTACGGAAACTGAAGACTGACCAATATGACCACATTCCAGTTGGACATCTACCACCATCGTCACCTTGTCAGAGTGAGCATTCAGAAAAAATATGTGAGAGAGAGCAAACAGCAAAGACATAAAATATAGTTGATCTCGACAATGTCAGATTCTAGATCTAGAAGTATCTTAAAGTTCCAGGTTTCAAAGGACACATGACTTCTCTCAAGAGTCACAAGCTACGTGATCCAAAGGCTGTGTAACTATCAGTGCAAGAACACTGTCAGTGTTCCTCCAGTAAGCAAGATTGGAGAACTAGTATTGTCGTTAATAAATACTAGTACAATGATTGAGACTCTGAAGTCATCGAATTATCACTAGATTATAATGGATTGTTTTCATTTGTTTAGAAATATTGGTGTCTCTTTTGAAAAGCAAAACAAAAGAATTAAGAGGCTTTGCTATACAAAAGAAGTAGAAAATGCAAAAGTTGCAGGAGCTAGAAACTTGTTCTTGTCTACTTCAAAAACTTGGACATGGGGTTAAATAATATTCATTGATTTATTAATTTGGGGGCATCCAGGAATTCAGTTTTCATCTTCATATATTACCTGTGAAGTAATTTTGTTTTTGTTTTAAATGGAAAAAGTCCAAAGGTACACTGCAGAACAATAGTGGTTCTCATTGCAATGATCCTTGGAAGACTCAGAGAAGTGTATAAGAAAGGATGAATTTCATGCCTATCTCTTCTGGACCATATGGTATTAGGCACCTGGAAACTGCTTTTAGTTGTGCCTTTTTTCTGTGTAAGGAGACTAACAGTACTAATTTCATTTTAATGAAAAAGAAATGTCAACTGGGGGCTGTGGAGATAGCTCAGCAGTCCAAGTACTTTCCTAGGTAAGCACAAGGAGCTGGGTTCAATCCCCCATATTGCATGCCAAGCCAGCAGAAACCAAGACCAGGTGTGGTGGCACATGCCTATAATACCAGCACTGGGGAGGCTGTAACAAGAGGATCACTAGGAGTCTGAACTGCATTGTGAGACCCTGCGCCAAATACATAAATTTTAAAAGAAAGTCTTCTGTATTAAAACACTTAGCATAGAGTTAGCTTTATTTCTGATGGCAAGCTAAGACTACAAAAACCAAATGCAGTTCCTTCAGTGGTACCCAGTGTCTAGAATAACACAGGTGCAAATGAATATTTGTCAAATTAAGGAGCATCGCTCTTTTCAAAAATTTTACCACTTATTTTCATAAAAGTAAGGGGTGAATATTTAAACTGGCACATGACACATATTTAGCCAACACATGAAGGTAACATTTTATGGAAAGAGAAACAGTCTTAAAAGTGAAGATTAACAAAGAAAAGGGTAAGTGCTACAGCTTGATTCCACCACAAACAAGCTCGATGACTTTAGGGAGTCTGATAAAATACCTGGCTTTTCGAGTTTTTATCTTTTGGGTGTTGATAGATAATTATTTTATTGTATTTTATTTATGTTGGTTAAGAGAAGAATGCATTTATTGGAAGAAACAAAGCTCCAGTCCCAGATACAGACAGAAAGGGAAACTGAGCAGCTTGCCCCTCTTTTAAAGATAATTTTTCATACTAAATCTTGGGAGTCTAACTTTGTATGTTTCTGGAGTTGAATAAAATGAAACTTCTGATTTTAGTGACATACTGTAATTCTTACGGGTCAGTAAGACAGCTCAGCATTCTAAAGTGCTTACCTATGCAAGCTTAGGCAAAGTACAGGGCAGGAGGTTCAATCTCTGCCACCACAGGCTGCCATGCTGTGCCATGCCACCCCCAGGGCAGGCTGAGGTAGCCCACAGAAAAAATCTTAAATGAAATATTATTTTCAGTTATAGAACATGGCTTATAATTATATGAACATTAATGTATTATATGTATATTTATGTATGTATATATTACTAAGTATATACTTTACATATTCAAGCACAGTTATCAGGCAAGTGCTAAAATTTTTACTTTGGAATTATCACTTTATTTAAGTCTTTATTTTCTATTTTTAAGATATTGACTAATGTTTAAGATAATCCAAAGTGAATTTAAAGGTCTGTATGGAGGATTTATAAGAAAAGTTCATATTTAGATTCTTATAATCTGAAAATCTAATGTTGACTTAGATTATATCATAATGTAATCATTATAATAAATTCATTGCTATTCCGCCTCTTACAATGTTTCTTTATTGCTTTGAAGTTATTTATCCATATTATGTCAGTATGACTCAGTATCTTACAGCATAAAATCGATGTCAGTTCCCTGCTGATATCCTCAATTTATCCTTGGTAATAGGAGAATATATGTTTACATAGATTAAATGCAATATATCAAGGTCCTCTAAATAAATGAAAAATTTATTATAATTGATGGACAGTTTAAAATATTGATTGTTAAGAAATCTCTTAACAATCAATTGTTTCCATTGCAAGTAGATTTTGTTAAATCTGTGCACAAACTCCATATAATAATAATAATAATAATGACAATATTAAAACTACATTAAGGGCATGACTTAAACTGACAAAGAAATTTCAAGCTGACATAGAAATTCATCACTGATAGGAGTTTCTGCTTATGAAGAACTCCCTCAGAAATCATGTGACATTTTTGCTTCAAGCTCTGTAGAAAACAGACACTCATTCAGCAAACCCAGGCAGAACCCAGAATCTTCAGAAAGAGCAGTATTTATATGTCCTGCCACAGCAGACTAGTTGAAAAATGATACTTCATTATGACTTAAAATTTTCTCAGTCACTGCCATTTTCACACATCATGCTGATATTTGTATGAGAAAGAGATCCACACTTAAAATTCCTTTGCAAATTGTCTGCTAGGTTATGCCCAAAACAAGCAATTTAGTGTGGAACAACTTCATATATATCTCTGTAGACTCTAAAGGCCTAGCTTAAGAGCAAAGGAAAACAAACATTTTAGGAAGACCTGTGTAGTAATTGTGTCTTTGTCAGTTATAGAACATGGAAGCTAGGCATTTTCTTCATATAAAAGAATATCAGTTCTCTAATATGTAGGTTAATGATGACAAAGCAGAGATCTCTTAAAAGTTTATATAGAATTAAGGAAAATGAGGGATAAAGATTTTTTTAGGAAATTTGTCAATGTACATGAAAAAAAACACACACAAGTAATTCAGATATACTCTTAACTCTAAGAAAGCTGAAATAGACACACATAATCCTCTGAACTCATTGTAACTCTAAAGTGTATATATGAGAAGACTAACTTGATATATATATATTATATATATATATTTATATAATATATATTTATTTCATATATCAGTATATGAAATAAATTTTGGTAATATGAAGAAAAGGTAATGGCAAATGGATTCTACATGACAGGGAAAAATCTGCAACAAATGAAGTTTGAAAGTGCTTTCTTAAGACAAATATATATATGTTCATATGTATATGTATGTATATATATGTATATATAATCCCAAATAGTTGTGATAGACATACAGATATTTTCTCTTAGTTCAATGAGAAGAAAGATTTGCACTAATAGTGTTTGGACAGGATATCATTTTGTCCTATGAATAACTACTACAAAGACAAAAACAGGCAATGTATTAATTATTATAACTGTCCTACTAATCTGTTTTGAAACTGTCTATACTATTTCTTTCTCAACAAAATTAATATAAAAAATAAAGACAAAAAGAAGGGCATAAGTCCAGGGAAAATGCAAAAGAAAACCAAGAAATTCTTAGAGTAGAATTAATGAACTTAAATTCAGAAATAATTTGAGTTAATGAGTCAAGTCCTAGAAGGAGTCAATGTGCTCTGGTTTCTCTTCAGATCATATAAATCTTTCACCTTTTACTAGAATGAGTAGTTAAAACAAGACTATAAGTTAGCAGGTAGTTATCCTCTGTTGGAGAGAGAAGTGCAATATTCTAGTAATGGCAGAAGGAAGGAAAGTGCTCCACTTGGAAATAATGTTAGATCAGTATGAAGATCAGACTTCAGCTTTCCCTTTTTTCACACAATTATAGTGCTAGTGGTAAGGAAGCAAGTGAGCATGATAATACTGGAGTTGCCTCAGGCTGGATTTCACACAAGAAGGTACTTGGGATTCTTCCGAGAAAAAAAAAATCATAGGTTAGCAAATCTTACGGTAGTTTTGGGAAAAAATAAGAAAGTGGGAGGAAGCACATCAGTTCTGTGGGGCTGCTTTATCAAGGTGCTGTGGCCAGGTTGGCTTAAACCAGAGCCAAACACTGCCTCAACCTTGGATAGTAGAAAACTGAGATGGAGACATCAGTAGAATGGGTTCCTTTTGAATGCTGTAAAGAGATATGCTCTGCGTTTTTCTCACGGATTCCTATTGCTTATTGATAATTTTTTTTTTTGAGTGCTTGTGTATGTTCCATTTTTTCCTTTTTATAAGGACACCAGTCAGATTATTCTGGGGCTCACCTCAATCTCATTTGCCCTGCCTAACTTTATTAAGACCCTTGCTCCATGTAAGGCTACCTTCTGGGTGACTAAATTTTCAACATATTTTGTTTGAACAACATCATTAAAGCCATAAATAATGCTATGCAGCCAAACAAGAATGTGACATCAAGCCTATTTTTTTTTAAATAAAATTATTTGGTCTAATCCAGCAGGACTTTTACAGACAATGTAGCTGCTACTTCAGGTTAGCCCTGTTGAAGACCAATATTATTAGAATATTTCTACTTCACACACTGATTTGTTGGATAGCAGCTGGCTAAGGTCGTCATGACTTCCCTTCTCAGACATGGACAAATCTAGACTCAGCGATCTAATGAAAAGACTGTTTTAAAGTTCGGCTTTAAAACAGGCTTTCTTGGCTGAAAGCACATTCAAAGGCAATGTGAGTGGAAGTAGTGGAAGGATCTGAAGGACGATCAGACCACTGGCAACATCAGTGCCGAGTGGGGAAAACGAAAGCAGCTCAGAATATGAAAGCTTTTGTGTTCCTGAAATTGAAAGAATTATACTAAAGTATGTGAAAAACCACATTGTAATATTTGAGAAATATAAGAGCTTGAGATTTTTTTAATATGGATGATAAGCACATGTTGTATTTATTAAAAATAAATAGTCATTCTGATAAATTTGGCATGTGTCTCAAGCAGATCCATTATGAACAATGAGAATAAATATTATGATTTAGTTTTAACTGCAGGTGAGCATATTTCAAGAGAATGCTATATAGCTACCTGACCTGTTGAAGATCACCATAGGGGCTATTTAAAGGATGTTCTCAGAAATTATGTATGATCTGTGTAGTCCTTTATACCAGGCTTGTTTATGTACAGTAGCTTACATTTAAGAATATACTTCACAAATCTTCTAATTAATATTGCTATCAACATAATAAATAAATGGTTACATTTCCAGCCAGTTGGATTGTTTTTGATCAGTAGGATCAAAAACTAGCTGGAAATCCTTGACAGTGTACAAATGGGTTACTTTTAGTCATTTTTTTCTAAAATACACTACTTATTTGTAAAAAACAACATATTTTATCAAATTGTCTTATTTATTCAAATATTTGTCAAAACAATATATTAAACACCTACAGTATGGTATAGACTACTCCTGAAGCTGACAGCAAAGTAGAAAGGCGTAGTTCTTTTCCACAGGTGTTTATGATCTGCCTGGGAAGCTACTTCGATAACAAAAATAATACTAGCCAAAAAGTTTCATTTCCTATATGTAAATGAGTATGTGAAATACTTTATAAGGAGCAGTGGTTGCTAAAAATCATTCATAATTTCTTTCATTTTCTCCATTTCCAAGGAGGAGTTGTGCTATCTTTTATGACAATGCCTAGAGATACCTATTAAATAGGCATGGTTTTTACAGCTTCAAACATTGCTAGCAGGCCAATTGGCATTGCCTAATCAAGTAGCCCTTCTGTCTTCCTTTTATTCAAGAACAAAAAGCACTATATATTTGGAATTATTGAAACAAAACAAACAAGCAAAAGAACAACTACAAAAACACTCCAACAGTTCAGAACCGCTGAGGGAGGCTGTCGTCCCTAGGAGGATTTACAGTAGCCTGGCTTTTTTCATAATGATGAGTCTTCTATACAAAATGAGCTTTTTATGGTCCATAAAACAAATGGGCTGTTTTTTGAAAGATCCCCCTCTAAACACATGAGGCTTTGTGGGTAAATTATCTGCCCTGTTCCATAACAACACCTAGAGTCAATTGTGTGGTTCAGAAAACTTTTTTTTTTTTATGTAATTAGTACAGGGTCTACAGGGTTTCACTATACAGATCAGACTCATAGTATTCCCCGTTTTCAACCTCCCAACCTCTGGGAAAACAAGTGCTCACCACCATGCCCAGTTTCAGTGTGCCCCAGGGTTGGGGCAGGTTGGGGATTGAACCCCAGTCCCTGCATCTTCCTAAGCAGGCACTTTAATCCACTAAGCTATCTGGCCAGCCCTATGCATTTAGTCTTAAAAGCAATAGGAAAAAATAGTTTCCTGGTTTGGGGCATAGTTCTAATGTTAGAACTGCCACTGATATAATTAAAGCCAAACTTGATTCGCTAGTGTTCTATATAAAAGGTAGGGCAAAAACACCACTTTCAATTGTATTCTTTCTCTGCTTTCCATACTATTCTAAAGTATAGACAATTCTGTAGTGTGGGTCCTAGATTGGACAGTATGGCGACGGAGGTGGTGGAAATTCTTTGGGGTGTGCTCTTATGTGATAAAACCTAATGAAAGAGTGTACCACTAAAGCAGGCACAAGTTCATTGTCAATATAGCTGCATTTTTGTTAATTATGGATTTGGCGTATTTCTTTTTTGTTTATAACTATTTGAAGCCTAGGACTGAGTTTTTGCTTCTCTGCCTCAATTTGTCATTGGCAATGAGTAATCCTTTGTGTCATGGACAATGGTCAGTGAGGGGCAAAGATTCAATAGATAGAAGTTAACCTCAGAATTTAGAGTGTGAGTTCTGGGTTCTGGGTGGAACACTATGGTGTTCATTACTGGATTCTCAGTGATGCATTAGCATATAAACAGCAGTTGGTAAAATTTACTGTGAAAAACAGAGTGGAAGAATAGGACAGGGGAAATCTATTCCAGATAATTGAAAGAAAGAAGATAAACACAACCTAAACAGTGTGGTTGTTCTTGGGGGAACATAGGCTAGATTAATGATTAAGGGTAGATTAAAGAAAAAATAATGTAAGACACAGAAGACTTCAAAAGCCAGAAAAGTTCTGACTAGATAAATGAGAATTACAGAGTCACCTTTGGGACACAGTGGAATTATACAGTCACCTTTGGGACACTGAAGACTGTCCCATGGATCTCAGTGTGAATAATGCAATTTTAAAAACTTATTTCTTATGCTGTTTGAAACTTCAATTTTTAGCACAGCTCAGAATGCATTTTTGAGATTTCACAGGTAACTAAAATAAGAAAGCTATGCATGCCTTGTCTCTTTTATCTAAGGTAGGATATATTCCTGTACATTTATTTGCTCTTCATAACAAACCACAGTGATATTAATTATAAGCTCCAAAAATATACCTTGTGTATTTGTACCAGCCTGTGCATGGAGTTCAGGATTCAAGTGATTTAGCATTTTCGTAAGAGTTAATAAGGCCTCCATAGACTCTGCTGTGTTGTATCCTCCAGCTACCAGCACTGGGTTGTAGAGCAGGCACATTACTCTATTGACCTGCTGTTCTGAATTGCTATATCTACTGGAGGGATTGTGAAGAAAATGTTATGCACATGGTCTGGGTGATAGGAAGCCCAAGGACAAAACACCAGCTGATCGCACGTCTGACAGGGGCCCATTCCCTGGTACACAAATGTCCCTCTTCTTTCTACGTCCACACATAACAAAAGGGATAGCAACACTCTGCAGTGAGCGTTGTGTAAGGGCAGAGAGTCTTGTACCTGAGAGCACCTCACAAGAACTAATCACCTCCATGACCTTCCAAAACGCAGGGCCCTGGATTGCAGCATATAAATATCGGAGGGCACAAACCTTCTTTCTGTACATGGTGATAATATTAAGCTGCAGGATCCCCCTTATTTCTAATAAATAGAGTATATGAGAACTAAAACATGTGAAAATCTTACAATGATTTGTAAGTTATATTAGTTTTTTCAGAATTATATATTTTCTTTAATTTTGATTAATTTATTTCTGTGACTAGCCATTGTATATAGCAATTAGATTTATATTCAAGGTTCTTAGTAGTGAAGGCTGTTTTCTGTATAAATTAAAGTAGAGAATTCAATGTTTTTATCCTGTTGTTCAAAACTAGGGATATTCATTCATTTCTGAAATTTCATAAACAAGTGACCAACAATGTTTCCTGATCACTGAAATGTCTAAAATTCTTTTAGAGGCCAGGGAGATGGCTCAGTAGAATAAACACTTCCTTGGCAAGCACAAGGGCCTGAGTTCAATCTCTGGTTCTGCAGAAAAAATATTTTAAATATTAAATTTGACATTTTCGACTTCTTTTTAAATAGTATACTAATAGCTTTTAAAAATAAGATAGATGTGTATTCTATCATGCAATAATTATCTGAGAGAAGCCATAAACAGTTGGTGGATGAGGATGGAGGAAAACAATTCACTTTGTGATTCAGAGGTAATGAAATGGAAGTTCTTCTTCCTAGGTCCTAATTTATCCTTTTCTCTTTTCATATTATGATTTGGCTGGTGGACATCTTCTGTCTAGGAACGTTACAGCTTCTGAGTGTGAAAAGAAGGTCAACCTTACTAGAAAGCCTACAGAGATGCAGAACTAGATGTTCAAAATCTAATTTGTTAACTAAATATTATTCACTAATTCTAGAAGTTTTCTCTTTTACCCACTGATCAGAGTATTGAGCTTCAAGATTAGCAAAGACATAATCATGCAATTTATAAGTTAAAGAGACTCGAATTCCTCTTCAAGCTCAATTGGCTATAGAGAAGGTTTATAAAATACTGAATTTTTGTTATGGAAGCCTTTTCGGTGTAATTAATGTCATTAAATTTGAAGTGTTAGCAAACTCAATATGACAACTATTAGAGAGGTAGTAGATAGCTAATTCAGGAAAAAACAAAAATAGTCTTCAAGCACACATTTTTGAGGCTCTGAAATGCAGCATCATCAGGAGCTCAAGAAAAATACATTAAAGATAAAAGTTAAAATGTTGAGTTTGTGTGTGTCTGCCTTTGTTTTATGATTTGGCTTAAGTGTGATGGTATATTTACTTCTTAAGATAACTGTTAATATAGCTTAGAGGAGAACTTTCCCTTGATGCGTTAGATCTTATAGCATTATCACTATAAAATTAAATTATTATAACCCTGCAGCAACTGAATTCATAATAGCAACACTTATACTATGTTTAAGCAATACTTTGTGAGGGCAACCTAAGGAAAATAAGATGAGGGATCGTGTTCATTTCTAAAAATGTCTGAATGTACTGCTGCTCTCTATAAATCTGATTTTCTTTATCAAGACTATAACTGATGTTCAGGAGCCCAAACGGTAGCAGTTTCAACACACAGAGGACTTTAATTTGCTGGCTGATTAATTGGATTGGGCGAAGTGAGGAAATTCAATCTTTTCTACCTTCATTAAGTTGAAGGAGCAGAGGAACGTCTTCTGGTATAGTGAGCAACTGTAACGTGGGCTAAAGCTGGGGAAAAATGGGTCTTCATGTTTTTCTGTCTTTAATTTGGTTCAAGTGAGTGAAAGCAAAAAGGTTTTCTTGATTAAAATTCCTTATAAAGCCAAAATCTGGGCTAATGTAATCCTTTCAACACTCATGACATATTTTTTTTTTCTTTTGTGTAAGAACAGGGTTGATAGAATTTTTTTTTTCCCAAATGAAACAGCTGAAATGTTTAAAAGTCAAAGTACTATTAATTGCCTAATTCTGCAAATGAATTTTTTTAGATAAGCAGTTCCTAAACACTAAATTTTTTTTAAAAATTACTGTATAAGACAGACATTTTCATCACATGTAGAGCTACACCTGGACACCGTTTCTCTTGGGAAATAGAGAACATGCACAGAGCTCAGGGAGTGTGTGTCAGTAAGCTGCAGTGTCCTTCGTAAATCTATAAAATCCAGTCACCATTCACTCCAAGGTTCTTGTGTTTTAATAGACATGGAGAATGGGGAACGTATACTAAAACAGTGAGAGAATGTGAAGGTAAATATATGGGAGACACACGAGTCCCTCAGCTGTCCTCTGCTTTCGCAAGCTAACTCCAACCCTCAGGTGTTATGGCTTGGAACAGCAGCAGCTCCTGTCCTAATGTGCACCTTGTGTCTTTCCACCAAATCACTATGCCTGCCCTCTTGGGGATCCTGCAGTAGTTCAAATGGATTTCTCTTTCTTTCTTTATCTTTTTGTTTCATGGATGAGTGGTATAGGACTGCAACAGAGCACATAAGTCATGATATTCAATGATTCATCATGATAGTTGGTGAAATCAGTGTTGAGGCACAAGTAATACAAAGAAGTCTCAAAGGACTCTGGGAAATGATCACAGTGGTACAAAGTCTGGAGATGTCATGGGAACTCTAGAAGTAACTTCTTCCCTTTCACCCCACAGTGACTTCATTGCTGTACAAGTAATTATTGGTGTTGAGCAGTGTTGATAACACTGGGTAGTACTTTTGGTGTTGAATTTCATTTTTAATACTTGAGAATTGTTAAGTAAATCAAGATATATAGGCATATATATTTCTTGTCTTTATGTTTGTCTTAAATATATGTGCTTAGAATCTTATTTATATTTAAGGTATAACAGGAACTTAATAATCTGAAATGTATTCTATAAAATTTCTTGATGCTTATGAAATTATTTTTCCTTATGTTAAATTCTACAGATCTCTGTTTCCTGTAAAAACATCTTAAACAGCTAAACTAGATATTGAAGGTAAGTAACTGATCTTGTTTACAAACATTAAGAATCCCTAAAAAGTGACAACACTTTCAGTGCCAATTTTATGACTGAACTAGTGTGAGAGAATAGGTTTTGTTTAGATGTTGGTATCTCATTAATATGTACCATATTTCCCTGTCTTTCTTTGTCTTTCTCTCTCTCCTTCTCCTCCTTTCCTTTTTCCTTCCATCCTTCTGTCCTTCCTTCCTTTCCCTTCCTTCCTTCCTTCCTTCCTTCCTTCCTTCCTTCCTTCCTTCCTTCCTTCCTTCCTTCCTTCCTTCCTTCCTTCTTCCTTCCTTCCTTGCTTTCTTTCTTCCTTCCTTTCTTCCTTCCCTCCTTCCTCCCTCTCTTCCTTTCTTCTTTTCATCACTTCTATTAAAATACCTCTGCAGGCAAATTTGTGCCAGCTTTAAAATTACTTTGGTATTTTTTGTTTCATATAATGGACTTACTTTCCTGCTTGATGCTTCCCTATAAGCCAAAATACAGTCTTTGAAAAATACATGAAGATTTAAATAAAGTGTTCTATGAAACTTTTGAGATGAAGGAGTTAAAATATTTGAAGAAGCAAACCTAGGATGAAAAAGCCCTTGCAGTGTTTATTAAGACTAATTTTCATATTCAAATTATCCACAGCAGTGCATTTCTAATACTTGAATATATGTATGCACGTATCTCACAAATTTTAAAATACTTTTAATTTCACATTCAATGGATTGAAATAGTCAGTGCCTTGAATGATATAGAATAGTGTGTACAAATTTTCTATGGGTGTTTAAGAGAGCTAAGCAATATGTGAAACAATTATGCTAATTTATGCACTAATGTATTTAGAGTAATTAAATGCTGCAGTAGAGAAAGGAGACCTTCTGGTGTATGTTCATTCATTAGCTTTGCATTGATATATGGTTAAAATCTATATTTCTTCCATTTTTGCTTTCAGCAAAAATTGTGGTATATAAAATATATAAATTTGAGGAAATTTATATTTTGTATAAACTTTAAAACAGACTTTGAAATATTTTGTTTGTTGAATATTTATAGGATAACCTATTAACTAGTTTTTTCTTCATTTTTTATTTCAAGTAAGATGTTACTTAGTATGTTTTTATACTTTATAACTATCTGGTTTGTTGCCAAATCTTTCAGTAGCATAAAAGGTTATTTTGTATTACAGCATATTTCCTAAGTGTTGCAAGAAATATCTAGCATCTATCTCTACCTCTTCTCTACACTCTTAGTAACTTGACAAGAAACTGTCTAGCCAGTTTGAGGGCCAGACAGATTCAATATCTGAAGAGGGATACCAAAGTTGTTGGATGTATAGGGAAATACTGGAATAATCATGGATGCACATACGTCTTGGTAGGTCATTAGGCCCTAATATTTCCACAGGAAATAAGTTATTTAACAGAGTTGATTAAAATACTTATTGCAAATTTCTAAAAATGTGTAGAGCACAATTTATATTTGTGTTCATAGTGATCAGCATGAAAGTATGGAATATATGAAGGTTCTATCCGATTAATTTATATTCAATATAATTTAGTGCCTTCAGGTATATTTATTTTTTGTACCCATAATCAAACTCACAACATTGTAATAGCCGAGTAGGTGCTGTGTCTCTGAACTATATCCCTACCCTTCATGCATTTTTATGTGTCATAATTTTCAGTAAACATTTAATAATTTAGTGCTTCCAATGGTAGAGCCATCAGCTTAGATGTTATGATTTAGTCAAAATAACAACGAAATCAATGATGCTGAGCAAATAACTTAATGTCTGCATGTTCTTTTCTGAAAAATGAAGAAGATACATGCTGCATTAAGCAGAATTTATTTTAGTTGCTAATGACAGAATTTCAACACAAAACAGTTTAAAGTGGGCTTAGTATAGATTTTGCAGTAGGTGAAGGAAAAGCTATTGGAACTAGAGGTTGATTACATCACTTCCCAAAGGAAATGAACCAAAGATGGCAGATCACTTAGGGCCTTTCTACTCTCATCACATTTTTGTTTTCCTCTTATTGGTATATGCTTCCCCCAAATAAAGCACCGATGACCCCCCCAAATTGAATTATCTTAGGAGTCTTGTCTTTCTCAGAAAATTGCATACCAGAGTATGAATTCCCCTGATTTGAGAGTTGCATATTCCCTGCTGCATGAGTTGCGCTGTACTTAAAAACTGTTTACCTTTGTGCTTAAACCCATCCACTAGGAACCACAGAATTATGGCTGTTAATATCATTATCAAATCCGAAGAAAGTCCATACAATGAAATATGTTTATATGACTCGCCAACCAGCTGCTTCAAAAGAATAACCCAGAATTATTGTGAGTGAGATTGAATCACTCTTCTACTCTCACCAATTTGGGGGAACACTTTCTCACAAGACAGGAAACAGTAGGGAACCTGAAGACAGACAGTTTTCCATTCTTCCTTATCTCTCATGCTTGTTCTTAGTTTTGTTTTAAACCTCTCCAAAACTGCTGTTCTGAGGAAGTAATGGAACAGCCAATTCTGCAGTGCAATACCTTGTGCTTGAGCTAATTCTTCCCCCAAATGCTAGAATTCTCATTCTGTCCTATTTCTATATTTCACAGTAGAGAATTATCAATTATTCTGTAACTTGAGCTGCTGTTCATAGTGTTAAATTTTTTTTCCAGTACAAGGGATTAAACTCAGGACCTAGTATTTTCCAGGCAGGAGCTTTATGCTGCTCAGCTATCTCCCCAATCGAATGACGTATTTTTCAAAATATTTTTTGCTACTGTACCTCTAATGCCTAAAACAATCTGACATATGATGGATTCTCTTTAAATAATGACTGAGTTCAAAACTACTGGACTGGCCTGGGGAGATGGCTCAGTGGAATAAGCGCTTCCCGCACAAGCACAAGGGCCTGAGTTCAATCCCCTGTTCCACCAAGAAAAAAACAAACAAACAAACAAACAAAAAAATAAAACTACTGGACTGCACACAGTCAGGAATGCTCATCTAGAAAGGTGGGTATCAAAGGACACCTCTGCAGTTGAAGTTTAAAAATGACAGTGATGAGTTGGGTACTCAATAATTTCTCAGCAATACTGGAAAAATAGGACTGATTCCATGCTGAATCCAGCCATTTAGCGAGTGTATTTTATGCACCATGCAATTTGTTACACAAAAATACAGTAATAACAATATAAAATCCTTTCCTTCAATACATGACTATATAGCTTCTCTAAGATTTTTCAGAAAAAGTCTTTGCAGTTACCTAAGTTTGCCTGAGATAATAAGCAAATTATGTTGTTTCTGTAGGTGACTTCTATCTTACCACTCCTGTTTTTAAACTAGAGATGGTCACCAGAGATGCGATGTCGACTCCAAAACAAACTAATTTCCTTAGATCGCAGATGCACTTTGCATATTGAAATCTTGCAGCAAGCTAAAATAAAGTGGAGGCAACATTCAGCAGCTTTCTGCTCTGCCCTAGTATTTATTTCTCCTTTTCCATCTGGCAACAAGGAAAATAAACAAAGGCAGCAGCATCTGTTGCTCCTGCTGCTTTGAATTAAGCTGACTTAGTTTAATCAGTTGGCCCCACCAAATCCACTGCTATACCTTCTCAGGTGTTAGTCTGACCTTTAGTTTCACACTCATGTTAGTCAGATTTACCAGATTATTTTTGCTGTTGAAAATTATAAAACTTGTCAAGACTGCAATTTTTTTTAAAAACTGCTAATATTTAATAGCTCTACTTCAGCTCTACATGTGCATATTAATGTAAGGTTTTTGAACAAATGTCCACATTAGTGTCTGTGTTTAAAGTACATGTAATAAGCTTCTGGTATTAAAAACAAGGGATTGCCTAGAGATTTGTCTTAAGTGATAGGCTTTGAAGCTTTAGCAATGGTTGTGTGGTGTTTCTCCTTGATAAGGAGATGGAATGTAAGAGAGATTACTAAGTGATTTCACATTGCAGAAATGGACTGGTTTTTATGCTGGACTTGGCATGCTTCAGTACACAAATCCATTCCATAAATCTGTCTAACTTCCCTAGAACTCAAGGGTAATGCATTTCCTCTTGAATTTCTGTCATAATCACACACACACACACACACACACACACACACAGAAAGCAAAACTAACACAGAAAATTAGGAGTGATTGTTAACACATTACTTTTAAGTAGAGAGAGTTGGGGCAATTTCTTCCATTAATATTCTGGCTATTTTAAATCTGACTGCAAAGTAATGTAATAGCTGTAAAATATTTTGAAAATATTCTCTCTTTTTGAAGTATTTCATTACAAGATACTGTGACACGAAAGGTATTATATAGTTAAACCTGCTGACCATATTAACACTTATGACAACAAGCAACATCAAAACATCCAGAATGAGACATTCGGAAAATCTTCTCAGGGCCCTGACAAAGGAAGAGCATTTATGTTCTATACTTCTGAAGTTTAAATAGTGATCACTACTTTCAATCATAAAAATAGAGCTAGTGAATGTTACCCCAAAAATGTTCTAAATCTTAACCCTAAGTGTGAACAAATTCAACCTAAACCATTAGGTTTTGATTGTTAATAAACATAAATTGTACCCAAATTAAAGGTTAAAACATACTACTGCTAAGATACTAATTTCTTGTAAATAATTTTCTAAACCAACACTCTGTTACTTGCTATGGAGTTTTTATAGCAGTGAACAGTTGTGTTTTGCTTAAACAACAGTTGTGAAACGTCTTGTGCTGATACTTGGTAAAAATGGAAATATCAACATTGTTTATGAAGAATTTTCAAGCCATAAATCAGTCAAAGGTACATTCTGTTCTATAGTCTACTTATAGTCTACCCTATTAAATATGAATGGGCTTTTCTGATCGGTGTGACATTTTACTTGACATTGTCAAATCACAAAGACAGTAATATCAATTTAAAAGTAAAACAGAATGAAATGTTCATGGTTTTTGTCAAATGCAGAACAAATGATCCTTGTAAGAATAAAGCACTTTGCTATTCTCCAATCCAACATTCAAGAGCACATTTACCACCGGTCATTAAAGTAATTTTGTTATGAGTGATATTTTTTGTGTAGCAGTGATTTTTTAAACTTTTTTTTTATAAAGAATGTGAACTATTTATTCTTCAAACCCGAACTTATTTGGTTATAAATCAACATCACTGACTTTTTAAAATTGACTTCTTTTTCCAAGTCAATTCTGTCCTTTTTTTCTGAATGTACTCCTGTTTATGGATTGATGAAATCAAAGTGACTACAAATTGGTTGTGTACCTATTGATTGATAGTTGGTCTACATATATTGTCTCATTTGACCAGTATAAAAATCTTGCTATATTGCTAATTCCATTTAACAGGTGAGAAAGTGGAGTCATTTTACATTACACGTGGATGATTAGAAGTATCTTTTTTATTGTTTTTGCTGTCCCTTGAATCATCTTGCTTTTCATGTTATATCACTGAATTTTCAAACATGGTTGATTTTCTACCTAGCTTTAACTTTTTCTTCTTAGAAAAACGGGAAGCTTTGTGGTCTTCTTTCATCAGTTAGATGCCTAAATCAACTGAAGTCCTATCTCCAGAAATGCATCTCCAATTCCAAATGAAAGAAAGTTTGTGAACCAGGCTCCCATCACTATTACAAGACACTTGAGACAAATCAACTTAAAAAAAAACAAATAATTATTTTAGCTCACAATCTGAGAGGTGGAACTCAGTGATCAGTTGGATCTTTTGCTTTTGGACTTATGATGAGACAGAATAGCTCAAGCGAGGACTTGAGCTGGTTATGAAACTAATACACTCGTCATTTATTGACAGGGTAGCAGACTGTGAGAAAGAGTTCAGGTGTCTTTTGAGGGAAAGCCTTACCTCCAACCTCTAGAAGTATAGCCAGAATCCAGTAGTGCCAGAGGATTGTAATTAAGCCTTTTGCATATGGGCCTCTAGTGGACATTCACAGATCAAACAATAGATGGGACCAATGAGGAAGGATGGAAGGAAGAAAGGGAGAGTTGCACGAGGGAGGGAAGGAGGAAATTCATTTTCTTTTGTCCTTTTTCTAGTTATTAGTCTGTTTTCTTCCTCAAACACACTTGTTCTCAAATGCATGGGATACATTCATGCATTCACTTTTTATTTAATTAATTTCAATGAACATGTTTGTAACACAAAATTCTGTATGGCCAAATGAAACTATTTTGATGTAACTGAGCTGGGAATCCTTGCAAAAAAACTTCATTTCTGGTATGTCCTAAGTGAATATTCAAGGTTTTATCCAAACTTCTAATGATATACTAATTTCTAAATGCGGACTTTCTATCACCAGATTTTATTTTCTACGAAGTACCCCATCCATATATCTGTGTTTAGTAATTATCTCCTTTCCTTTTGGTATGAAAAAAAAAGATTCTTTTCCATATTATAACTTGTAAGTCTCTTTGCTTTTCAACTTTCATAGCCAAAATTAAATTCTTAACATTCAGAAAAATTTCCCTCTTTCTCACGCCTCTGTTCTTAAAATTTGGCAACACAACTTTTGAAATTATTTTTTTGCTATAGATTCACATATGTGTCTGACAATATTTCCACTCTGTTGAATTTCTCTTTTCAAGACCAGCGATGACCTGCCATTTGCCAAATCCTGTGCATATGTTTAACCTCCCTAGGTTTTGCATTGTTGATGATTGTGTATTTTAAATTTAATCCTTCCAGGATACCTGTGAGAAATTTCATTCTGGCCTACAAATTGCATATTCTAACTGTTTTTTTTAACCTGCATGTATTTGTATCCCACAGAGGACTTCATGTATTGCCTCCCTCTAGCTTAGATATCCTACCCATTATTTAAAGTGACATTTGATATGTTGATGCCTATATTTAAAGCACAGATTGCCCTAGGAATCTATATGAAAGTACAGTGTGGTGACTGAATCTTTGTTTGTCTCACCAAGCAGTAGAACTGTTGTATTAGGTATAATCTGACTCTTCTACCTGTGAGCCTCATACCCTGCTACTTTTTGTAACAAGCAAATACCTCAACTTCCATGAAGTGCCATGCTATATTGCTTTTACAAAACCAGCTTCCTCTTATTAGAAAGCCTTTACCACCACCAGTTGTCACTGGACATCGTACTATGTGTCCTATAAGTCTTCTGATTCTCCTAAGTGAAACCATCCTAGGCTTTCTCAATTGAATCAAATATTTCCTTCAAAACACTTCTTTTCCTTTATCTCACACATTTTCTTCAGTATAGCAATTCTGAGGCATTATAATTGTATATTTTCACAATTTTTTTCTGTAAAAGATTGTGATGCAATTTTGGGTAGCCAAAAATGCCTTTAGTTTTATATTTTTAAAATCAAACACAATGAGCAGAATCAGATAAGTAGCCATGGACTACTGGTTACATACAGAATAATATGTAATTAATACTTGTCTTCGAACAATATTGAAGAATTGTTTTAATATTCGTTGTATTTTACTGTGTCACTACTTTTGTGTAAAGCTTCTTTTCATCTACTAGTTTAAACATCCTCATTGGATAGGCTTTCTCAAATCAGTTATTGATTATGAACATATGTGTTTTACTGGAAGAATTTTTGTTAAAGAGTATTCATAGTCTAACTAGATAACTTATTTTTGGTGGTACTAGGAATCAAACTCAGGACCTTGCACTTGCCAGGCAAGCACTTATTCTACTGAGCTATCTACCCAGCCCCTCTCATTACTTTTTAAGGCTCTAGAAAGGTACAATTAAAATTTGTAAATCAAACTTTAGTAGGTCTGATCATAATCTGACCTATGTAAATATTAACAAAGTTTATATTTAAAAAACATAAATGAGATGAAAAGAAAATTTTACTTCTTGGAGTTCTTTTTAGCATTTTTAACTTGTAAAATATTTATCTTGATTAGTATAATCTACTTTTCCACAATTTATCTTTTGTTAAACTAAATTAAATTTTACTTAATTTTATTTTAAAATATTATGGAAGGGTCTATAGGATGTTCAGGGAGCATTACTCGATTGGACTCCTAGTGATCCTCCTGTTAACAGCCTCCCAAGAGCTGGAATTCCAGGCATGTGCCACCATGCTCAGTCTCAATTGCCATCTCAGCATTCCCTGGGGGCAGGGCCAGCGTGGCAAGCCCAGGGATGGAAACTAGGGCAACTGTGCCTGCTTCCAAGTGCTTTAAGCTGCTGAGCTATTTGGCCAGCCCTTTGTCCTTTGTTGTATGAGAAAACAAGAATCTCTTGCACAATAACTCCTTTGGAAGAAGCAGTCATGGCTTAACATTTTTAAAACAATATCATGAAAAAGTATAGTTAGGAAGATATACTAAGCTGTATATACAAATGTGTATATGTATCTGCACACACAATCTTATGAAAATAAATAAATACGTACTAAACAATTATTGCTTTCTTTATGATTATATAAAAAGATGCATACCAGTAGAATGGAGCTTTTTTAAGCAATTAGTTAAAAATATCTGAGTATTTTGAGTTGATATGGTAGTCAGTACTTATAATCCCAGCACTCGTGAGGCTAACTTAGAAGCATCCAAGGTCAGCCTGGATTACGTACTAAGATCAAGACCAGTCTAAGCTAAATACATACATATATATATATATATATATATATATATATATATATATATATATTAGTACAAACATTTTCAAATTGGAAAATTAGAAGTGGTAAAACTGAAAATAAGAAAGAAAATTCTTTAATATGGGTCACGGCTTTGTATTGACTTTGAATTATAAAACTTCATCACTCAAACTAAATCCAGAGAAATCATTAATTTGACCAAAAGAATATTCATTATCTAGAAGGAGGAGTGTGGGAAAACTAGGGAGAGATGAAGAAAGTGATCTTGTGAACACAGAAAGTTCACCATGGAACACTAGGTAGGGGAGTTTTTTTTTTTACAAATGTTGAGAGATACCACCCAAACCAAAATTGTTATCCAATAACATAATATTTGAAGAAAGAAATGTTTAGAATTTTATAGAAAATACTGTGCTATGTGAGTATATAATGTTCTTAGTAGTATAGATATACTTCCTCCTTCCTTATTTTTTCAATTGATAATTTCTTAGCAAATGTCATTATTTTTAAAATATAAGGCTTATAGCATATATGACTGCATCTATTTTTTTTTTTGGTCTTGTCATTGCTAATAAAATGATTAGTTTTATTTGTCTTCCAAATATAATGTATTGGGGAAAACTTACTATAAATTTGCAAAGATATCAAGTTTGTAACTAAGTGCTTAAAAGGATGAATATTAAAAGCAGGGATGTGAAAATTCAGGTACGAATGTTATTCTTCAGTATAAACCTAAAATTGCTTGGGTTACACTATCCTACTTAATGTAAAAAAAAAATCAAAACTTTTTTTTTTATCTTTATTTTTTCCATTTATTTTTATTTTATTAAAATACAAATGTCAATCAGACAGTTTCAAGACACCTTAACCATACAGAGTCGATGAATTAATACATTGCAAACTGTTTTCATAACGTTTTGGTACTGTACAAGGTGCATACATGAAATTATATTTACAGGTTTTTTTATAGCTGAATTATATCAAAGA
>PVKA01003638.1:0-107639 GCA_004027165.1 Ctenomys sociabilis | reverse complement strand
ACCTTGTACAGTACCAAAACGTTATGAAAACAGTTTGCAATGTATTAATTCATCGACTCTGTATGGTTAAGGTGTCTTGAAACTGTCTGATTGACATTTGTATTTTAATAAAATAAAAATAAATGGAAAAAAAAGATAAAAAAAAACAAATCAAAATAAAAGAAAGGAAATATCTGAGAAGTTAGCCAAATTATTTCTTGGTACATTGAAAACTCACATCTACCTCAGTCATTATGTGCTTATTCTAAGAGCCTAGACCTACATAACATTTATCTCTAAAAGTTTGAGACTGCTACTCCAGATGCTTCCAGTCTCTACTGTGGTAGTACAGTTTCCAACCTTCTACTTCTTTTAGGTAGAAAGAAAGATTGAAAAACCTCAACGCTTTAAGCAAAATAACTAAGCAAATGGGGCTACCGAGCGGCAGCTGTTGGTTGTAGAGCAGCACTGTGGCAGAGTGCCAGATGCAGCTGGAAATCAGCCCTTGTCACGGACCACCCATCGGTCACCAGCTCTGTCCTGAGCTGCGTGGACCGTACACCACAGGCCTCTGTCTGCCCAGGTGCCTGCACATAGCCTGAGTGTCACCACCAGGGACCAAGGCTGAAGGTTGAGGCTGCTGTGGGGTCAGTGCCTGGCTGGCCTCTTCCTTCCAGTGCAGCAGGGCATGCTGGCTCTGCATCTTGCCTGTGGGCTGGATGAGTCTGCCCAGCAGGCACCCTGAGGCCCGCCAGGTCTCCTACAGCTCTTACTTTTAAGGAGGAGGAGGAGGGGCTCCCTCCATTGTGTGAGGCTCACCCTGCTCCCGGATGCTCCCTGCTGGGACACCATGCTGCACCACACTCAGCCTGGGAGGAGAAGGTATGTCCCAGCTCCATAACTCAATCCCAGTTGCAATTTCTGCTTTTTCACTTCTAAGGTAAGCAGAATCCTATGAAATGTTGAAGATTTTCTTTTATTTGAAGAGGTAAAAATTGCAAACTTTTGCATACACAAGGAGCTGGTTGTCAGGGCTCATGCGTGTGATTCTGACATCCAGGATGCTGAGGCAGGAGGATTCAGAGTTGGAGTCCAGCTCGGACAGCTGAATGACTTAGTGAGACTCTCTCAAAATGAAAAATGAGAAGGCTGAGATACAACCCAGTGCCTGAGCCTGGGGGTTGATCCTCAGAACTGAAAAAAAAAAAAAAAAATAGAAATAGAAACTTTGGAAAAGGGTCCTCTTAAAGAATTTTTAAAAATGCTTAGAAAGTACAAGCAGGGTCTGTATTTGTGGTGAAATCCCAGTTTCCTCTGAGATAAGCACAGCCTGGTCTCTCTTGGTTGCTGGGCCTCCAGTTCAGGAGTGGGTGTGACTGAGTCCCCACCCAGATTCCACTGTAGCACAAGTCCTGCCTGGCTCCAGGGAAGCCCCTGTGACTGTCCCAACACCAACGGCACGTGAAGACCACTCTGGGGCTTCCAGTGAATCTCTTCTTGTCTCCTCAGGCACTGTCTCTCAAATGATGCAACAGAAGTTGGGAAGGCAAAGAATGACAGAAAGCAAGAGGGACGAGGGAGTAGGGCAAGAGGAGAGGGGAGGGCAGGAAGGAGAGGAGGAGAGGGTGCGAAGGGCAGACCCGTGGAGGACAAGATCCCCTGGAAGACACGGAGGCCTCTCTGCCTCTGCTCGGCCAACAGCCTGGCCTGCGCCTGCCTCCATCCTGCTCTGACTGGTGGGAAGGCCCCAGATGATGGGGCTTTTTTTGGGCACCCCAAGGAGGATGAAGCAGGTGCTTTCTTCAGAGAATCTGCACTCTTTCTCACCATGGGGCTTGGACAGGCTGAGGCAGTGTCATCTCCAAGGGGTACTGGGAAACTTACATAGGTGAATCTCCAGGCTGGAGTGAAGAAATGGCAAGAGGGTGGAGGGCTGACCTTTGTGGGTACTTTCATGCTTCTCCATGAGTAAAGACTGACAGGTTCTGGCCCGGGTATAAATTGCTGAATGGCGGTCACCTAACATGGCTAAATCCCCAAACCAATAACTCATTCTCACAGTGACCACCCAGTCCTGGACACCTTCCCCTCCCACACATGGGAGCCCCCAAGCAGCTCCTTGTGTGTCACTGGACCTGCTCTTCGAACTCCGCCCCATGGGAAAGTCCGTAAAATCTCAGCCTTGCTGGCTCAGGTCTGGGGACCCCTCGTCTCCCTGCCTTCAGTCCTCCGAGTCTTCAGAGTCAATAAAAGCCTCTTTTTTCTGCCTCTCCACATGGCCAGAAAACCTAACAAGGACACACTCTTCTTCATTTCCATGTTAAGCCAATGAGAGCATCCACAATGAATTCCTATTGCTTTGGGTAGTGAAGTTCTGCATCATCATTTTTTTTTTTTTTTTTTTGGCGGAACTGGGAATTGAACTCAGGCCCTTGTGCTTGCCAGGGAAGTGCTTATTCCACTGAGCCATCTATTTTATTATTTTGTGTTCACCTTTTTAAAAAAGAAAAATAATTGAAAAACTGCTGGGTACACAAATGTTAAGTGACACCCAACTCTTCTGTAAGGAACAGGCCACCGGAGGCTGCCATCGCACCCACAGTCCCAGCCAGAGCACAGGCAGGGCCAGGCTGCACACAAGGGACTCAGACCCTGAGGGCCTTCTCTGGTCTTGAAGCAGAGCTGGGGGCTCTGCTCCTCTTATGGGGAGGTAGGGAAGCATGGTGAATTTCTGTTTTCAAATTACAATCTGCTTTAGTTTTTCCTCTTTCTTGGAGTTTATGTGCATGTTAACAAACTCTTTGTGTATAACCCAAGCTGGGGCTTTGGACCTTAAAGCTGACATCCAGTGTGTCACAAAGCAGTCCTTTCAAAGGGACTCACATCCCTCCCCCTGCCCTGCAGTGACTTCCTCTCTGCCCTCTACCAGGAGTGGTCCTGCATTCTGAAAAATCTCACTCCCAGCCAGGCTACTGAACAGGCACCGGAAATGATAATTAAACTAATTCTAGAGGCAATAGCAGAGCATAATGAAAGAAAGAACATTTTAAAGAAATTACTCAGAAAATATTACGAGCCGAGACTCTGGAACTCTTCCAGCCTTGCTAATTGCATCTTAATGTGGTAAAGCGAGTGCAATTGCTCAGCAAAAGTCTCCTCCAAGTTAAAATTCAATCACAGTGTGATATTTTTCTTTATTTAAAGGAAGTAAATGTGCAATTATCACAACATAAAAAAGATGCTTCGTTTTCATCTGAGGAAGAGGCGACATCTGTGCTCTGGGTAAAGTTCTCCCACGCACTCTTCCCAGGGCTGCAGGTCTGGTGGGACTTGGCAGAGGGAAGCCCCAGGTGGGCCTGTTGCTCTCACATTTGAATCTGCGGCTCAGAGATCCGTGTCCTCCCTCCTCTGTGCTATGCTTCTGTGAGGCACTTCCTTCACACCTCTGCAGAGGGCTCAGCCTCTGGGTGATGCCTGCTGGTGTCCCCCGGTTCCCAGGGTCCTGCCACCACCTCACCTGAAGCCCCGTGCACAGAGAAAGGCTTGGGTCCAGCTGAGTCAGTGCCTAGGAGCAAAGGTGCTTCGGACACACACGAGGAGTCTATGTTCATGACAGATGGCCTGGTGGCCACATAGGAAATACATACCCTCCAAGGGGTGGCTGAGGCCTGGCAGTGTGGCCTGTGTCACTCTGAGAAAAGCTACACACTGCCAGGGTGTTTAGAAATGCTAACGGAGGGCTAGGGAGATAGCTTGGTGGCCTAAGTGCCTGCTTGGCAAGCACAAGGACCTGGGTTTGATTCCAAGTACTGCATACCATGTTGGCTCTGTGCAGAGCCAACCATCAAAAACTGGTTTGGTGGTGCACACCTGTCATCCCGGTGCTGTGGGGGCGGAGACAGGAGGATTACTATGAGTCTGAGCTGTGTAGTGAGACCCTGTACCAAATGCATACACAAATAAATAAATAAGATTATTTTAAAAATAATACAAATGCTAGCATAGGGACTATTCACAAACTTCTCAGCTCTTGGCTGCAGTGGGTAGGAGAGGGAGCAGGCCATGCCATCGGGCAATGATCTCAGACACAGTGCCTGGTGGCACAGGCCTGTGGTCCTAGCTGCTCTGGAGACTGAGGCAGGAACACTTTGAGATCCTGGCTTAAAATGAAAGAAAGAGGGTTGACATGATAGAGGCCAGGGAATCAGTGCTGGGGGCTGGAATTCAGGGTAGTGTTGAGTGGGCTTGTGAGGTGATGCAAGAGACCTTCCATTCTTACAGCATGGCAGATGGATGTCCTTGCTCTGCTCTCCATCAGGTCAGGGACAGTGGCTGCTTCCTGTGTCACTGTGGGAGCACAGACTGTGGGTCCCCTCTGCAGGGCCTGTGGTCATGGACCCAGGCATGAGTCCATGCTGCCAGACTCATGCAGGACCATCAGGAACTGCTGAGCCCGAAGCTCTGGCCAGTCCCAGGTCAGGGGATGAAAGTTGGGTGTGTGTGGCTGCCCTGGGGCATGAGAATGGGGGAGCACTTCTGCTTCTTGCTATCACCCAGTGCTAGGATGAACTGATGTCAGAGGCTGACCCACATTGCACACATGAGGTGGACATTTCACTGCCCCTGCATGACACGGGGGTACATTTCATAATGAATCCAGTCCAAGATTTAACTCACATATGTGCTGGGAAATTTCTGCAGAAATTAGACCATGCCTGCATGGACTGACTCTGCTTGGTTGAATCTTCATTCTTTCCAGGTACAGGAAGCTGAATGTAAGGCCTTCTTATGGAGCTATAGCCTCAGCCCTTCTTTAATCTTTGTTTTTAAGACAGCCTTTCCCTACATTCCCAAGTTGCCCAGGCTAGGCTTGAGCTTGTGATCTTCCTGACTCAGCCTCCCAGAGTGCAGGGATTCCAGGCATGCATCACTCAGCTTGCTTGAATCTTAGTGAGACAGGGACATGCAGGTAACCCAGGAAGTGGTGGATTCCTGCCCTGTGGAGGGGACCCTGGCCATGGACAGTGTTCTGAGTTTCATGCTTGTCCCAAGAAAAACCTACACAGACACTGATAGCCACAGAGTCCAGCATGGGCAGGAACAGGGCAGGCTTGGGACTATGGCCTGTGGTGTACACGCTGCTCCTCCCATACTGGCCTCTCTGGCCTGCCATCACCATCCCCTGCTTGGGAGGTCAGAAGGGGCCAGGTCTTCCTGGGGAGAGCCAGTTCCACCCTTCAGCCAGAGAACAGGGAATAAGAGGAAGACCCCGAAGCCAGCACACGAGGAGGAAAGCCGCAGAGCTGACCCACTGCGGCGGCCTCACTTTTTGCTAATGACACAGAGCTGAGAGGCTCCGCTGCATGCCATTGAGGTCCAGGAAAAAGTGGGGCGCTGGATAAAACTGGGCTCCAGGGGCCACGTGGCAGGTGACTGATACGGTGGCGGCAGGATGAGGATGCCAGCTCTGTTGCCTCCCCTGGCTTCTCATGGAGCAGGAACAGGGGCCAGGATCCCTACAGAGAACCCCAGGTCCAGCAGAGAAGGAGGGAGAGGAAGGGGAAGGTGCAAGGTAACCCCACACACAGCCTGGATCTTTCAAGATGCATTGGAAGACGGGGGTGCTGGGTCTTCACACCACTGACTCCTGTCCCCATGAGATCAAAGCAAATAACATGGGGCGTGCCCAGGGTCTGAGCTGCTTCAGGGCCATATGTCACTGTGGACACTGGAGCATACAAACACAAATGCCAGAAGCCAGAGGGGCCCTGTGAGGGCCACACTCAGGCCCCTGTCCACCTGGTAGCCCAGGGCTTCCAGATCTTGTGTCCATTGTGTGGGTGGCAAGCAGCGGACGCACTCGGGTGGAGGCACTTTCCTAGGCTGGCTCATGGCTGCTGAGGCGGAGGACGCAGCCTGAAGACGGGTGGAGCTGGGCTCCTCCCCTGGCCCCAGCCAGACCCCAGATAACCCTAGGTGGTCTCTCTCCATGGCAGCACCATAGAAGCGGGCAGATTAATGTCGTGCGGGAGAAGTTTTCACAGACCCGTCATCCATTATTGAATAATTTTTCATAATAAGAGCACTTCCCAAGTCAAACAAAGCCAAGTGCAGCTCAGGGAATCACTGTGCTGAGTGCATCAGCGTTTATTTTTCTGGTGAAAAAAATAAACTATTACTTTGACTAATAACTCTGGTGGAATGTGGGTCAAGAGTCCGTTGAGTGGGCCCTGCCAAGAGAAACGGACAGCGCGGCCTGCCTCAGACGTCTGCCTGGGGTCTGGGGCGCTGCGCCGGCTTCAGGCCTGGCATGTGTCATGAATGAAAATCTCTAAATACTTACTGTGGAAGAAAACCATTTTGGGTTCTTTCAGCTTGGAAAACAAACAACTGCAAAGGTTTGTTATTAAAATACTTTGTGCTGAAAATGGTTTATATTTATGCTTAACCTTTAGCTATTTAATATTTTAAACCAGTAGAAACACACATGGGCGTAATGGCATCTTAGCTGACAGTGCTTTGACGTGGGAAGCTGCACTGGGCGGTGGAGCCCGCCCTAGAGGCCCTTTTCCTCGGAGGAAGCAGAGAGGAACGGAGCCCTCACAGCGAGATCCACCGTCGTCCGCAGACGCGCTGTCTCCTCTCTGCCCAGAAGGCTGCACCCCCCTCCTGCAGGGCTCGCTTCTAGCACAGGAGCCTGGCAGGGCCCCTCATGCTCCAGGAGAGCGCAGTGCTCCCTGCCTGAAGTCTCGAGTGCCCCCTGGCCCTGGCTGCCGCGGGGCCCTCTCGGGGAAGACAGTCCTCTTCCGCCGGCCACCTGGACGATTTCTGCTGATTCCGATTTTACTCTCACGCACGTTTTCGAAGTTCACAGAACCCTTGGTGGCTAGTTGCCTCCTTCTGTGCCTGAGCCTTTCTTTGTCCAGCCTGCGTATTTCCAAGTGCTTAGGAGCGTGGAAGCCCAGTGGACAGTGCACTTCACGCAGCTCATGCGCAGCCAGCAGGGCCTGGGGCTGCTCTTGATAATCTGCGTGTCATTGGCGAGACTCTGTATAAGGCCTTTGCCATAGCACTGAGTTCATATGTGGCCCGTAATTACTGGGGTGACTTCCTCAAGAGATCCAGGGAGGACTAGGTGGGCGCACTTGTCTTTCTGCTGTCCAGCCCTTGGGGGTGAGAGCGGTCAGGACCACAGCTGGCTTGTGGCACAGACCCGTCACTCAGCCTCGCTGCTGGTGCCGCCGCATACACTGGTGATGTGCCTGACTGTATCTTGGTTCCTTTTCTGCCTGACTGTTCAGCAGTTCTCTGTAGTAACCAGGCCCAACCCTAACTGATCACTTAAGGCGTGTCACAGGAGCATCTTCATGGGATCCACCAGGGAGCTTGGGGCACCAATATCCCCACAAAGGTGCAGAGGACAGTTTCTGGATGGTCACCGGGCCCCTGAATGTGGGTACACAAGCTGACCCCCTGGGATGTGCATGCCTAGAGACCTGGATGTTGGTGCCGCCCTGCCTCCCAGTGTTGTTTTAAATCAAGAAAGAATAGAGCTGGTGGAGCATCTTGGGGACAAGCAGACTCCTGGGCTCTGGGGAGCACCTGTGTCAGGCCGCCAGGCTCTCTGCTCACTGGTGGTGTGGCACTCAGTGAGAGGCTCACTTAGGGAGCTGCTAAGCAATTTCCTGTCTGTTCCCAGGTAAGGAGACAGGGGCAGGATTAGTGATGAGGTCTCCAAGTGCAGAGGGAGGCTCACTACCTAGAGCACATCACGCATACATACAGAGATACCATGAGCAGCAACTCACAGCGGTGGCAGGGTCTTCACTGGCAGAGTAAGTGCAGCCTCCTGAGCACACCAGGGCCGCTGCTTTGCACGCTGAGGAAGCAGCACACAAAGGACCCCTATTTCATGTAGTCCTCGCATCCCAAGGGCCTTAGAGTAAGCAAAGCTTTTGTTCCAAAACCACCATACTCCTCAGAGATGGCTCTGAAAGGGACAGACCAATGCACACTTGCTGCAGAGAAAGCACTGATGCTTCCAAGGCAGAACCCATAAACTAGAGGAAGTCAGGCTACCTTACTGCGCCTTAACAGGCCTGAGGAAGGCAGGGTCCTGCCAGGAGCAGACTGGAACTACGACCCTCAGTCTCATAAGACAAAGGTGGGAGGGGATTCTGGAGGAGGACAACAACATGCTTTGTGGTGCAGAGAAGCAAAGCCACCAGAGCAAAGAGGAGCCCAGGGACTAAGGTGGGAAAGGGAAGGAGGTCCCCACCCCATCCCAGCCCTTCAGCCTTGACCCAGGAGCTCCAGGCCTGGCCAAGGCAAGAATTTTGCCAGCAACACCCAGAGCCCCAGTCCTGTCTGCCTGGTACCAAGGATGAGCACGCACAGCACACAGATGCCAGAAAGACCCGCCCCATTGCAGCCCGCCCCCCACGCCTGTAGCCAGCAGGACTCTGTTACATCAGGATGGGTCATCAGAGTAGCCCTAGAATTCAGCCCAAGTTTGTCCCCCTTCATAGCTTACGGATCATTTGTTGTCCATTTTCTTTCTTATGCTGCAACCCCAAAACCAGGCTGGAGCCTTCTATTCTGAAAGTTGGAAACTGTTCATTAATAATGGGCAATTCCGAGCTGACAGCTGGCAGCCATGCTGCAGAAGTTAGGAGCTGCCGAGTGGCTTGGAGGACACACTGAGGAGAGAACCTCTTACATGCGCTTGAGCTCGGGTTTTCAAAGGAACACAATGTGCCTAATGCACGTGTGTCTACTGTCCTGACACCAAGCACTACTGTCACCTTGGAGCACTTTATTGTTAATGGAGTGGATTAGCTTCTGATAATGAGAAATTAGAATATTCAAAGGTATGAAAGAAAAGCAAAATTAAAATGCAGTGGTTCTGCAAAGCTGTGGCTACTAGCACTACATGCTAGGAAACCCTGCCCCAGGAAGCCCCAGTGTGGGCAGTGTGCACACTCACCAGCCCAGGTCTACTGGCGTAGCACTTTGAGAACATTTATTTGTTCAGACAAATGTCCTTTGCAAAATGACATGTTTAAAGCCACTAATAGCCGGGCCTGGTGGCGCAGGCCTGTAATCCCAGCACTCGGGAGGCTGAGGCAGGAGGATTATTGTGAGTTCGAGACCAGCCTGAGCTACAAAGTGAGCTTAAGGCCAGCCTGAGCTGCATAGTGAGACCCTGCCTCAAAAAGACAAAAAACAAAAAACAAAACAAAAAAAATAAAGCCACTAATATATGGCCAAAAAGCAACAGTTAGTAAAACAAAGAACTGAGCTCCTCTTTAGAGCCACATCTCCACAGAAGAAATGCTCATGTAATTTTTTTATGCCAAATATTTCCCAGAAAGGCTTTTCCTGGCCCCATTAATTTGATTTCTACCAGCACCTATAGGAAGAATGATGTCAACTTATTTATTGTCATTTAAAGAGACATCAGTTGCACATCACGTTGCATGGAAGTGAGGGACAGGACAACCTGGATGCCCTCCTGAAATGCAGGTCTGGGGCACTGGCTGATCCTGAGCAGGGAGAGGCTGGTGGTGGCAAAGGTCAGGGTGTACCAGGTTTTCCCTGTAGCCTCCAGCTCTCCTGTCTCTTCCTGAGGCCTTCTCCTGTCTCTCCCTGTAGCCCTCTCCCAGTTCATGACCCTTAATGGGGCCCCAGCGACCCAGGGGTCCACTCGCTCATGATCGATCAAAGATGCTATCAATTTATTCTGCGGCCTTAAGAAGTTTCCTCCCATCCCAACATCCTTAGTGGCAAACCCAAGGCTTTCTCACTGAGCTCCATCCCCAACCCTTTTGCTCTCTAGTAATGTTGAGACTTGCTTAATTGCTACATTGCCCAGACTGGGCTTGATCGTGTCATCTTCCTGCCTCAGTCTCCTTTAGTGTACCTTTGAAAGTACTCAGTATCAAGATGCCAGATCTAAGTACCATGTCCTCCCATATTTGAGAAGCAAATTTCTGAGAGTTTTGTATGATAAACTGAGGAGAACTGATTCTAGTGTTTCCTTACCAGCATTTAGATCAGCTGCATTTCTATTTTTTGAAGACTTTAAAGAAATTGTCTCAAGAAAGAGTATTCAGGGACTAAACTACTCCCTGCTGTAGTCCTTCCCTGCAGGGTCCCAGATAGACACCAGCCAAGCTGCCGTTCCTCGCTGTGGCCTGTAGGCCAAGTCCAGAGGAAGCAGAAATGCAACTCTCTCTCATGAACTAATGCCTATGTTGGCCACAGGTCACACAGACTGTTGTCGGTCCTGATCTATTCTAGAAACACAAAAAAGTCTGCTGCAGTAAAGCATTTACTAACATGTGGCAGCCCACAGGTGAAAAACCCATTGCTCCAGTGGACAGAAGATCTAAAACCAAGCCCAAAGGGTACTCAGGGTCCAACCAAGCCAGAAGGAAGTCTGATAAAATCCCACACAAAACACCTGCTAGATTTAATCATCAAGCATGCTGGTGTTGGGGGCTTGTTTTGTCTTTATTGGGAGATAATTTGTATGACATGAAGCTCATGATTTTAAGTCAGTCAAACCAGGTGACTTTAGCACATTCACAAAGGGGTGCAGCTACTGCCACGATAGAATCCCAGAATTCCCATGTCCAGTGGAAACTGGGCACCTACCCAATTGGCACAAGTCTTCAGTCCCATCTGAGCTATGTGGGACTGTGGTATTTATAGAGAAGTTGTGAGAGATTTATACAAGATCTATAGTAGCTAAATAATTCTAGGGAAATTCGTACCGTCAAGCTGCTTTCAGAAGTGGACAGAAAGCTAACGGGTATTTATGGCATAACTATTTAACATTGTTAAAGAGAAGCCAATTGTTTTTCCTCTGCTTTCTGGAGTCACACGAGTACCAGCTATGGACAGGGTGTCACCTGAAAAATCTCTTGGAAACCATTAGACAGAAATGCTATCTTTGTGAATACTCTGTGGAGGAAATATTAACCCTGGTAATCAAGTGTCCACTGACCAATAACAATAATGGATTCTCTATCCAGGAAGCTCAGACAGAATGTTTTCTTTGCAGTTCTTTCCCGAGCAACCAAGAGAATTAATTTAATTCAAGTTTTGTCTCCTAATTTCAAGTCAGACCACCCTCTGGGCATCAATCCCTGGCTGACTTTATCAACAGCAACAAAACTCTGACAGTTTGAAGCTCACATCTGAAAACACACATTGAAAAAGCTTTCAGAAGAGCAAGACATTGACTTTCAAAATAGCCCCGTCCACTGCACTTGATCGCGATAAGGGGCTTTCTAGTGGGAGACGGTGGCAGGGCTGTCTTTCCTGGGGACAAATGTGGCATCTCTTGCCTCCTTCCTCTCTTCTGAGACAACAGTGTCAGTGAAAGGTACAGGGCGGCCTCTCTGCAGTGTGGCAGCCTGTGAGGACAGCCCGTGAGGATGGTGACCCTCCTGCCTTTTGCACTAGAGCAGGGGCGGCTTGCACTTCCACCTCTGAAGCACCTGCCCAGCTGCTGTGGTATCCTTGGGGTATCTGTGCACCAGTGGGCCACCCAGCCTCTGTATCTCCAGCAGGCCCTGGCCCTGGTCTTCTGTGCAGGATGAAATGACTCTGTAGTCCAAGAACAGGGTGAGTGCCACCACTGAGGGCCAGAGCTGCAGACTCCTCCCCTCTGACTTGTCCTCCCAGGCCTGTCTTGCTGAGAGGTTCTTGTGACATTTCTTAACTGGAAAACTGCTTTCCATTTGAAAAAAAAATTGGAAATATACAAGAGGGGTTTGGGAAGTGATTTCCTAGCCAGGAACTAGACTTACACAACCTAAACCTAAAATCTGGCTCTTTTCTACCTGCTGCTGCCATGTTTCTGAGACCTCAAAAGTACTGAGAGTACCAGATGAGGCAAACCAGCCTGCACCTTAGAGAGTCACAGTGCTCCTTTCACCTCTGCCCTAGCCTTCCCTAGGGAGGCTTCAGGTGGCCCAGCTGTCTGGCAGGATGGAGGGAGAGCACAACAGCCTGGTCTCTCTTTCCTTTTTTTTTTCAACTGGGACCTTCCCAGGAAAGGCTTTGACTCCCCAGCTGCCTGGATGAATATTAAGTAGAAAACAGGAAGCTGTGTTTGCAGTCACCAAGTAGTGAGGGCATTGCAGGCAAGAAAAGCTACTCAAAGAGAAACCAGGTGTGGTGCTGCTTCGCCCTGCCTCCTGGCTAGGATGATCACATGCAAACCAATCCATCTTTAAGGAAAAGACTCCTGTCATTCTGAGTGTATAAAATTTGCGTACAGAGCTCACTTTCAGCCCAGGCTTGGTTCTTTTTTCTGCTTTTGGTTTCTGGCAGGTGAGCTGACCTTCATCATCGAGCAAGCTTGGGGTGATGCTCTCTAGGCTGCACTGCTATTGTTGCGTGCTGAGGAGCTCCCTCCACAACCGATGCATCCTGTAGACAGGGTGACTATGCGGCTCTCTGGGACATGGCCACCACCCTCCATCTGTGGAGCACTGGGGACCCCATCGCGGGTCTGGATGGGGTTGTGGGAGGACATGGGGCTCACCAGCTGGCTCCTTGCTGGACTCTGAGTTGGAAATCAGCAGGAAGCAAAAGGCAGTTTCTGGAGGTTTGCAAGGATAAGGACAGAAGAGCCCAGGGCAGGGTCAAGGTCAACTCAAGGAAGCCACGTGAGAAGCCTGGCTCCTACTCTACTAGGTGGCGGTGTGCAAAGCCAAGGCTGTGGAATTCTACAGAGTACTTGGGGACAGAATGTCGCTCATGTTCCACTGGAATTTGCCTGTAGCCTTTTTGGAAAGGCTCAGTACATGAACCCCATTTGTGGGCACTTCTGTGGAACCCCATTCCCTAGAGTAAGAAGCACAAAAGCAGGAGACACAGACTCCATGTGACAGTGAGATGGGGATGTGCTGTCCTTCCTACAAAGCTGGCTGGGAGGAGGCGGGGCTCAGAGCAGAGGCAGAGGTGGACAGGCTGGCCATTGCAGGCAGGCAGGCAGGCAGGCATAAAAGTCTCCACTATCCTTCTGAGTTGGAGGTAGCATTTTGGCTCCACCAGGACTCTCTCCCATAGAAGCTCACCCTGGAGATGAGAGCAGACAGAGCCAAGCAGTTGCACAGTTTTATAATTTCATGATTAAAAAACAAGAGATACAATAAAACAAGAGAGAAACCCTAGGAAGAAAAGCCGGTGTGGTCGGGACGATTTTCTGTCCAAAGCCATAAAGACGTTGAAATCATTTGTTGTTCTTGTCCTAGCTAAGACACTCTTGGTTCCTATGGGGTTCCTGTGGCTCCCTCCTAAAATTTGCATGAGTCTGAAGACACATTTGCAATGTGGAGCCATCATTTTAGTGAAATCTCAGGGTTAAAAAAAAAGTTTTCATTACATGCAGATAAAATAGAAATCTCAAAAACTCTAAAATTGCACAGTTCATTTCCGCCAGATGCTGGAGTCTTGCTTCAGAAATGGGGCCTTGTGCTGCATGCAATGCAAACAGATGCTCCGCAGCACTTTGTTACTGGCCTGTGAGCACACTGCTGTCACACAAAGGGCATTGTGGAGCCGTGCCTGCACGCGCCCTCCGACTACAGCCTGAGACAGTGGCGGTGTCTTAAACAGATGTGTGTGTGTGGGGGCACAGTTAAGCTCTCCTTCCTTTGATGAAAAGCTCCAAAGACAGCCTCCAGCAAACTTTCAAAGGTAACTTTCTGGCTTTCTAAAGTGCATGAAATTTATGGAGGGTGCAGCACTACATCGTGAGAGATACTTAGGGGCGCCTTTTATGTGTCTGCTTTTGGGGACCAGATTAGGTGCAGGCGTTTATCAGGAAAGCTGTTTTTCTAAATAATGTGTTTGTGCACTCATAGCTCAGCCTTGCTTCTCAGATGGTTGCCCTTTCTGGAGGGGCTGGGAGGGGCTGCCCTGGGAGGGTGCAGGACTGCTGGCAGCTGTCTTCTCTGCCTGTGATACACAGCCAATGGGGCACTTCCTGCCCCCTGGGGGGCAGTGTAGAAAGGAGTAGCCCTGTGGGTACAGAGGCTGGCATGGTTCCTTCTTCTCAGGATTCTCTGATCCTCTTGGAGCTGAAGACCTCAGAGCTTGAGCTCACGAACCCAGGGGCAGCAGCCTCAGATGGATCAGAGCCCTGATGGCTCTCAGAATCTTTGTGACCAGCAGCTTCTGGGGTTTCTGAGCTCCAGGTTCTGTTACCACCACCTGATGAAAATTCTCGCTGACAGTGTGGTAGGGGGTACAGGAAGGGCTGGGCCTATGCTGCTGTGTACAGAGGACCCTTAAGTATGCAAAATTACAGAACCTTCCTGCAACACAAATTGTAGAAGGCCCACATTCCAGTCTTTCATCTCCTGTTTCATATAACTTTTCCTCATAGATAGGCAGGTTCTTCTGTGGAAAAGATAACTTTACTAGATAGAGGAAACATTCTTTGTATAACCCAAATGCTTCTAATCTGTTTGCATTTTGACCACACTACATGTCTTATGCCTTTCTATGGAAACACATGGGAAGGACCATGCCTACTGCCTGAGGAAGGCACTTCCAGCTGTCCTTGATTATAACCTGGAGCTCGGGTGTCCAGGATCCTGATTAGGAAAGCAACAACCTTAGTTGTATCCTTTGCACTCTGGTAGTTTACTTAAATGAATCTGTGTCCTCAGAAATTGCAAATGCAGCTTTCCTAAGAAAGAAGGATAGTGATGCCTGTTCTTTCCCCAAGCGTCTGGTCCAGGGGACAGGTGCAGGGTCTACGAGCTGGAGTGGCACCTGGCTCTGGTGAATGAGGGTGGCCCAGGAAGGGCACCTCAGGAACTGTGGTTCACGGCATCCTTCTCAGGCTTCCATGCCCAATCTGCGTCCAAGTCTAGTGCCTGGCATCTGGATAATTGGCCCATGGATAGCCAGGCTGCAGAGCCTGATGTTGCCACTAGGGAATGGCCAATGTCTGAAGAAGAGACTAAAGAATCTAGCTGATGTCCCAACAGTGGGACAACTAGCAATGACTTTGGTAGCATTCTTCACAAGTGAGTCTGTCTAGGACACAGATATTGCCATCAAGACACATGCTACTCCAGTGACCCTGCCCACATTTCTGTGACGAGAACTGTCACCCCCAGCAGCCAAATTCTCATCTCTAGATTGTGAGGGCCACAGAGGAGAGCCCAGCTGGGCTCATCTCATCTGCATTGTACATTGACAGAGCTGATATTTAATAAAAGTTGCCTTGAATCGAATCACTAGGTAAATAGCCACATATACATTTGTACAATAAAAATAATACGTCCTCGGCTCACGAACTCAGTTCTCTCCATGATTCGGGTTGAAGATCAAATTGGAAGAGAGCCTCATCAAATTTTCCCAGAAGCTTAACAATGACCTTAACTGATGAATTTGATTTAGTTCGTGTCCAACTTGGTTTGAGACCAGAATTGTGGACAGAATTGAGTTTTCAGGCCAAGCCGTCTGTCTCTCTTTGTATCTATATATGTACTTGCACCTATATGTGCTGCAACAATGCCCTTATATTTATTACTATCATTGTCTACATCAAAGAGGTGTCTGTGTTTACCTCTACCACCTTTATATCAGTGCTGTGCTCAGAACCTCCATCAGTACAGAGCATAATGTCTACATTAAGTTAGTCAGTATCTGTGTCTTTATCAGTAGCCATGTCAGTACCTCCATCTGCATCTTTATGTCCACCTACACTATGTCTACTAGTCATGTCTGGATGTCTGGTTATCAATCTGTAAGTAGCTCTGAGAGCTTTGCAATGACAGAATTATGGTCAAGGAAAGAGCTGCTGATCTCTCTCTCTGACAACTGACCATTTTATAGGTCCTTTATTTTCTTAATATTGACCCCAGGATGACAAAAATCCTCCGGAGACATGGGGAAAGGAAGCCAGTGACCAGGCCACATTGGAAGGCAGCCACAGCCCCAGGCACTTGTGGTCTTGGAGACTTAGCGTGAGCTGGGACCTGGTTGCAGGGCTGTGCAGGCTATGGCTCAGGCTACAGTGCTGTCCCAAGACAGGAGCTCACTGGTGCTCACAGCCCACATGTGGGCTGTCATCTCACTTGCTGCTGCAAACCTCTTGGTCCTACAACCCAGGCTGTCCTAGGCATTCAGGGACCTGGCCATATGGCAGACCTTCACAGTACAATCAACAAAGACATGTCAGGGCTGCAGAGTAAGTAAGAGCAAAGCTCGGGAAGGGACGCTGAGACACTTCACATTGTCCTGGACATTTCTCTCATGCAACTCCTGCGCTCTGTGTGCTGCAGAGTCCCTGGCCCTGACCCCACTTGGTCTCCTCACTCCTCAGGAAGTCAGTGTTAGTTCTCAGAGGACCCTGTCCTGGGAGCACACAAGTGCTGTGGGCAGCCTGCTGAGTCCTGACATCTCCTGGGAGACAGTGACTGGCGGCTCTGTCCTTCCACCAGGCTGCCACTCCAGGGCCCCGCCCCTCCTGTGCAGGCAGAGAATCTCTTAAATTGAATAATTGTTATTTCCGAGCTCTTGATGAGGGAAGAAATCACTAACAATCTCATTGAAACATTCCATCCTCATTGTCCAGCGAGTCAGCAGCCCCTACCTACCCTTATGTCTGCAAGATTTCGGGGGCAACGTAGCATTAGAGCAGGGGTATTTTTCTCCATTGATGAAGCAACTCCTTCCCATCAATTTTCCTTGTCATCCCCGATCCAATTGTGACCTTCATGGGACAAAAGAAGTCGAGCTCTAACTCCATTTCTCTGCCAGTGAGGCCTCCCTGCGTATGATGTGGTTAATATTGATTATAAATCACATCAACTCAGCATGCCCGCTGTGTCCCCTGACTGCCCTTCCTCCCTGCCCGAGCTACCCTCTGCCTTTCCCACATCCCAAAAGCTGCCTGGAGTGTTTTTCCTCACCCAAGGATCACTGCTGCTGACTATTTATTTAGATACCAAAGCCTCCATGCCACGGTTCTGAACAGAAGCCCAGCCTGTGAGAGGTCCTGGTGTCACATGGGACGTCTGTGTTCTAACTTGCCCTGCAGGACAATGCTGCCCAGCGCTGCTTCCCCTGGGGTGGCTCAGGCAGAGGTCAATTGAAGGAAAATCCCAGCGAGTCAGGGTCAGCTGCTGCACCGGAGGGCTCTGGCATCTGCACGCAGTTTTAAGCAGCGTGTACTTTGCTTTTACGTGCGAAATTCCTTATGGATTTTGGCATGGTAGGCAGAATCTAGGGATGAAGGACAGCACTGACAATCAGCGACCTCACCTTTTCCAGCTTCTGCAGTGATGCTAAATTCAATGTCGGCCACTTGGGTTTTTAACGGCTCTTTTCAAATCCCCATCACCATTAGCTCTGGGACACTGGCTTGATGGCGGTGGCATATCCTTCCTGGGCTCTGGCTCCACAGACTCTCCATCTCGCTGACTTTAGCATAAAGTGAAATTGAATCACAGCAATGAAATTTTATCTCTTCCACTCTCCTCATTCTCAGCTGGAGTTAATAACGCTGGATCTTAGTCTTTCTCCCTAAGTAGCGTGAAATATATGAGATTGAAATTAACACATCTGCAGGATGATTAGGTCACAGAGAGAGTTTATTAAATTTACTCATAGGGTGTTCGTTCTTAAGCAGAGACAGAATGCAGTGCATGGCTTCTCTGTTACATTATCGTTGTTGAGGGAAGGGAGTTCTGGCTCAGTAAAACAAAGGAAGGCATGATGAAGGATCAACAAAAGCCATGATTAGGATGATGATCAGGATTAGGACACTAGTGAAAGCAAGCCCAGGGTCACACAGCTTCACTGTGGCCTCCTGAGTGCTGGCTGCTCTGCTCTATGCTGATCACACCACCTGCTCAGCCGGGCCACCTGTGCCACTAGGGGAGTGATCCTCGTGTCTGACATGTTAGGCAACATATGTCCATGGCTTTTGAGGGTTGACTGGGCATCTATCAGATATGGAGAGATGGAGGCCACGTAGGAGGGGTATAAAGGGCTTGGGAGGTACAGCTTGCAACCTGCAGGGGTCAGGGGTGGGTGTTTTGGAATCAACTCACAGGGGAAAGCTAGCCGCTCAGCCTGGGTTCCAGAACTGGTTTCAGTTTTGTGCTCTACAGCGTGACTCAGGGTCTCCTCAGCTATGAGTCCAGAGAAACCTCCCTGGGGAAGACCCAGCATGGGGCTGTCCATCCTAAGAAGAGGCATGGGGACTGTGGACAGGATGTGCTGGCTACCACCTCCCCACCAGCCATAATTGGGGCACTGAACCTCTTAACAGGACTGCAGTGAGCCAGCTCGTCACAGCACAAGGCCAGTGGGGCAATGAGCCCATGAGGGGAAGCCAAGAGCGGGCCTGGTTCTCGGGATGACCTTGAACCCAGGAAGCAGGAGACTTCCAGCTGCCGCTACACCAGCGGGACTCTACTACTGGGCTCAGCTCAGTAGTAGAGAAGGCACTCATCTCTCCTCTGGCGTGGAGGGGTGTTCTGGTTGGTGTCAGCTGAGCTCTCCTGAGCTACAGGGAAGCAGAGCTGGTCACAGGACACCAAAGCCCAAAGGGGGGCCAGAGCTCTATCTAGGTGTAGGCTGGCTCAAGCTGGGTTAACATGAAGCTAAGATATTTTAATCTTGCTATTTCAAGTTAAAAACAGCATTGACAAAAGAACAGTATTATTCTGATAAGGGCAAAAGGAAGTATACTTAATGTCTGTTGAAAAGTGAAGTCAACATTTTATTTATTTATTTATTTATTTATTTATTTATTTATTTATTTATTTATTTATTTATTTATTTGTCTTTCTGAGCCAGGGTCTCCCAGTGCAGTTTAGGCTGATCTTGAGCTTACTTTGTAGCCCAGGCTGGTCTTGAACTCACAATAATCCTTCTTCCTCAGCCCCCCAAATGCTGGACTACAGGCATGCGCCACCATGCCCAGCAACATGTTATTATTAAAACCAAAATCTTTCTCCAGTCTCTTAACCAGAAGGCTGGGTCTGCTGTCACTGAATCTCTCAGAAGCAGAGCATTTGTGTCACTGATGCTTTGCTAGCTCAGGGAAGACCTTAGGGTACGTGACAGGATGCATACAGACACCGTTACAGCAGGAAACAGGGCAAATAATGAAGAAAATGAAACAAAAAGCACAAATTCATTGTTTAGTATCCGTTCTGCCAAGTAAATCTTTAGTGACATGCCCAGATTTTCAAATAAAATAAAACTGGCAAAGATGCTGCCCTAATGAGTGATGTCAAATATGAGTTTTCTATGCGGTGCAACCAGAGGAGCACTGTGGTCCCATTTGGAATCAGCAGATGTGACCTGGTGCAGGGGTCAGCAGTTGCTGCCAGCAGACCCAGTCCAAGCAGAGCTGGGGACCTCCAGGTCACCTTTCCAGCCACTTCCCTTACTCATGGGTTTTCTAGTCACAATCAGCCAAAGTGAGGAAAGTTTGCCCACATGTGACACAATGGAAATCTGTTCCTCCCTGACTTCTGTGTGTGGTTCAGAGCATACAGGAGCATGTGGAGATGAGGAATGAAGTTACTTGTGCTTGAAGTGTAAACATGACATGGTTTTAAATGGAGAAACTGGAAAATCCTTGATTGCTTTTCTTGGTTTTGAGATTGCTTTGAAGGTGCTGTGGAGTAGAGAGTTTCAGAGGAAATGGAGGGGTTTGCTGTGGGTCAAAAGATGCAACTCGTAATTAAATGTCTTAACTTGTGTGCTTCGGAAAACATAAGGCTATCCCAAGCTTATGAAGGAAGCTTTCCCCTGGTGTTTGTTCAAAATGAATATGTAAAGTACACACTATGCCTCAAAAAAAAATTTCACCACTGGTTCTTAGAGACAGAGCAGAGTCATGAGAAAACACCCCAGAAGAAAAAAGTGAATTCAGAGAATCCATGTAAAATATATAAGTTTTAATCTGCATAGGTATATCAACTGATTTCTTCCTTTTTTGAGTGGTTAGGGGGAACCAGGGATTGAACTCAGGACCTCATGCTTGGCAAGCGGGCATTTATGCGTCTGAGCTATATCTGTTCTCCCTCTTTTTAAAAAAGAGGTGGGCTTTTCCCCTTATTTGGAGGAAAGAATGTTTTTGTGAATAGTTGTTCTAAACTATTGAGTTCTTGTTTTTATAATGTACCAGGGGAAAGACAACTGTGATTGATGACATTTTTGAAGAGAAAATTTGGATTCACTGTTGTAAGAAAAGAAGTTATGATCAGTCGTGGAGGGTTGTTCCCATAACTAAGTAGACAAGAAAGGCAGCCAGGTCCTGGGAGGACCAAAGACAGGCAGAGGCAGCACGATCTCTCCACGTTGGGAACCCAGCGAAGCTCAGCCAGTGCATAGCTGGATCTCAGGGCAGAGATTCTGCTGATGAGACATATATGAAAAAAATAAATGAAATGGGTTTCCTCTGGGGGAAGGAAAAGTGTCAGATCTGCACTACTCTTCTTCGTCTCTGAGCAGCACGACTGGCTGAAGCAGAACAGCAGAAAGGCGAGGCCGAAGAAACCCAATCATCGCATGGTACATTGGAAGCAGAAAGAAGAGAAGAACTGAAGACAAAAACATACGCTTCTGGTCAGGTGCCTGGGGCCACCTCCAACCACCTCAGCTCCTCACAGCGTGGTCAGCTAGGACCTCAGTGCTGGGAGGAGCCCTTGACAACTACAGTGGCCCTACGTGCCAATCCCTTTCCCAAATCCTCACCTCTAACTCACCAGCCTATAGGGGGCGCTTTGGATGCAAACTAAAACCAATTGTTTCTTTTCTTTCGATGAAGAACTAGGCCTATATTTAATCTTGTCACTCTCTGTGCACGCCAGAGGTGTCAGGGCACGCCCATGATCGGCTGGACCATGTGGAAGGAGGTATTTTGAGATTCTTGGTATTCCCAAGAAGGAATCCAGAGGACAGAAGTAAGAGGAAGATGTGCTAAGAAAAACAGAAGTGAAAGTACAGTGCACAGTGGGGCAGTGATAAGGACTCGTGGCTACAGAAGGACCAGGCACTGGTGCTCCTAAGGTCTTGGGTCTATGGGAAGACTTACAAATGGGCTTGCACACAGGGGTCATGGCCCAGTGAGGTACTCAACTTGGTCCTTTGGTCAAGAGTTAGGGACACTGACCACATAAGATATTTAGAAATAGTGTCACGGTATACAAAGTGAGAGGAGGGTCAGAGTTAAAAATGAGGCTCAAAACCACAATGGAAATGAAGTGGGACCCGGGCTTGAGTTATGCACTTGGGCTTTATGCATGCCTGGGGTTGGGGGTCAGGGAAGCAGGACGATGTTTATCTGTCAGGTTATCTCACATGTTGACATCGTTATCCTTTGCTCTGTCTGGTTTCTCAGGCTTCCCCAAGGCTTTCAGACTGGTTTACCTGTCACGGTGCACTTCTTGGATCCCAGCTCTCTCCTCTCAGAACCTGGATGTCCTTTTAAGATGTCTTCATAAAGCTCAGTGTGTCCTTCACAATGCTGGTTGCCCCTGTGCTTCCCAAATGGACAGGGGTGCATGTCTGGACCCCTTCACCTGAAAGCCAGGATGGGCTTTTCACTGAGTGTACCCCAGGCCCAGCCCTTAGGATGCAGCTTGTTGTGGGGACCCCAGCATACTGCAGCACAAGCAAAGGATGCCAATATGCCCCATCCATCAACCAGGGGAAGGCGGACTCCACCGCAGAAGAAATCAGAAGAGGCTGTTCCCTGCGACGGAACTGTCCTTCCCTGGTTCCAGTGCGAGCTGATAGGATCACCTGCAGGAGCCGACAAAGTCTTTGAGAAACAGTGACAGAAAGCCCAAGAGTTGCTATTTATTTACCTATTCACTTGCTGATATTCAGCACGCACCTTTTCTCTGCTGTTCACAGGGCTCTGTGGGTTCTGACTGCCTGTCCCTCCCCGACCTGGATGTGCTGAAAGATGCAGGCCCCTGTTGGCAGCAGGCTGGGAGCTCAGGGAGGCGGCTGCCCCACTCCTCCATCTCCAGCGCGTTATCACGCCCAGCCACAGTTCAGATCCTTATCTCCTACTTAGGCTCGCCACATTTTCATCTCTTCTGCAGACATATTTTCTCCCTTAGATGATAGCAAAGGGCATCTTCAGGCACCCTTCCCGCTCACACCGAATTGTGAATTTGTCATGGTGGATTAGATTAATCAAAATGGCCTTAGAAGAAAAATCTCCATGGGTGCGTCTCGAACTCAAATACGTTCTGTCAATTTTTTAATATAGACACCACTTTCCATAGTTCTGCCTCACACGCCGTTTTCATATATCTCATGTAGTGGCATCGGTCTTTATCCCAGCCCTTGGTGTCTGGGATTTAAGCGACTTTTTAAGCGAACTAAGCAGGAGAGGCACGGATTAGAAAAATACCCTTAGAAATGGGTGGATTTAAGCTACTTGTGTTCAGTAGAGTGAACAGCGGAAGACAGTCACTTCCTCAAAACTTTAAATCGTGTATTTGGGAAAATTTTAAAGCTTATCTAAAAGATGGGTGGTATTATGAGCCTAAGACAGTAATACAAAAAATTGGCCAAAATATCTAAATTAATAAATGAAATCATGGAGCATTTGACTTATTCCTTTGATCCTCATTCATTTGTAATAAAAAAGGAAGAAAAGGAGAAAAATATTAACTGGTAGGATAATACACATAAAACTTGTTTAAAACATACTTTCTATGAACCTTAAAAGCTATCTCTTATCTTCACCATTAAACCTCAAAATTTTGTGCATTCCATTTGTATTTTAGCATCTGGAAGCATTCTTTTAAGATTTAAACAGTTTCTTACCTACTTCAAAAGCAATAGATATTTATTATAGAAATGATGGAAATACTATGAAAAGAATATAAAATCACCCACAATTTTCTTGTGCATATCAGTTCCTTAAGAAATGGCATCACAGAGAAATAATTTTATAGTTTTTCACTTAACAGAGCAATGCTTTCCTATGCTTGAATTCTTTCTTATCAATATTGGGACATATATCTATTATATATTAAATGGTCCCATGCTCTTTCTTAGGTAAACAATGAAAGAACGGCTCTAACCCATGTGTGATGAGCTCTGTAGGGAATTCCCTGGAAAAGACCATGCTAGGACAATATTATTTGTATTTGAGGAAATTTGACATAGGGAAGAAGTCAGGCAGAGAAGCAAAGGAAGCTAAGGGGCTCTGAGGCCTGCACAGATCTTTACCGCAGAAGTGGCAGCAGGGTGAAAGGCGTGTGGTGGCCTGGGATCAAGGACATGTTTGGCTTCTGGAGAAGTGTCCCCATCAGAATGTCCTCTTTCTGGCAAAGCGACTCTGGTGTTTTCAGCCACTGGTCCTTCTCAGACACTGTTGCTGTCCCTTGTCCATGTCTGGGACATCTTCACATCTCCCCACAAGCAGCTTCTGGAACCTTCTGTGGCCCTTGAGATACAGAGCAGTCACTTCCATCCTGGAGCAGCCTCCTCCTGCACTCAGGGCCTGTTGTGTTTGTCCACAAGACGTGGCCCTGCTAGGGTCCCCCGCAGGTGTAGTGGTGGCAGAAAGCTGCCCCGTGGTCCCACACTTCACACCAGCCTAATTCCAAAGACTTGCAATGCTTTTTTGTGAGGCAGAGGCCAGCTGAGGCTTCCACTGCACAGAGGCCAGTGTCCTCCTCTGGGACTTACCTGTATCTGTCCCTGGTTCCTTCTGTGCTTTGTCCCCTAGGGTTTACATCAGAGCAACACTTGGTGCCTTTTTTCCTGTGAGGGTCCTCTTTGTAGGAGCAACATGCGAGCCCTGAGGGGTTCGCCTTTACCTACCTTGGGGCACATGCACAGTCACAACCAGGGGCAGTGTAGTCCCATGGTGCTGGCACTCCCACCTTAGAGCCATGACCCATGTGCAGGGCACAGGCAAACGGAAGATTGGCCTGGGCCTTTTCTGCTGCCAGGCGGTGGCTGGGTCTGTATTCCCAACTAGTGGGACAGTTGTGGAGACACTGAGCCACCTGCTCTGCACTATTACTCTCAAGTCCCTGGCTGGATGAGGTCTCCCAGGGTAGCCTAGCCTTCACTCACAGCTTCTGCCCTTCTGCCTTAGCCTCCTGCAGTCTTGCAGGAACAGCACACCCATGCTACCAGACCAGCCTAGCATATGATTTTGTGGGTGTCAACAAACTGATTCTAGAGTCGACATGGAGAATCTAAACTACCCAGAATAATCCACACATTGTTGAAAGAGAGGATCTAAGTGCAGGGACTTGTTGCTACTGACTTGAAACTTAAGCAACCTGTGGTGGTCAAGATAAGATAGTATTTATGGAAGAACAGACAGACCAAGGGAAGAAAAGAGGGAACCCAGGAGTAGACCCAGAGAATTACATTCCAGTGACACTGGACACAGAAACAAGCCAGCATAGTGGGGAAAGGGGAGTATTTTCAACAGCTATGCTGAATCTATGTGCATTGACACATGCAAAAACACCTAAACAAATTATTATACCCTTCATAGAAATTGCCCCTGCGTAGACCTGAGAAGATAATGGACCTGAACTTCCAGATGGTTAGTAGAAGATGACATAGTGGACAAATTGAAGCACACTGGGCTTGACAGTGGCATTGTAGATATGGCACTAAAGCCGTGATCCTTGTGGGGGAAAAAATGTCACAAACTGAGCTTCACTAAAATTAGAAATTTCCACTCTGGGCCAGGCAAAACTAGGACAGTAAAGAGAAGACATAGACTGAGAGAGTGTTTTCAGAAGACACATATGATGTTTTTTTTTTTTTTTTCTTTTTCTTTAATAAAACAACCAATACTGATTACAAATGAGCCAAAGACTTCAACAAACTATGCACCAGAGTTGATGCACAGAGCTGGTGGATACCTGAGATGCAGCCTCACTTTCCTGTCATCCAGAGAGGACAACTGCTAGCTACCCCACATCCACCCAGGGACAGGGACCATATTCCGTGACCCATAGCACAGCACGACAGGTATTGGCCTTGCCCACAGCTGGGAACCTCAGTGGTGTAGCCACTTTGGAAGAACACTGGGGTCTTGCAAAACCAGACACACTCTTGTGATGCAGGCCCCGCTCTCCCTGATAACTTCCACAAGGGCTGCATAGCCAGTGGCCATGTGAAAACCTGCATGCACGCTTGCAGGACCTTATTCCAAGTGGCTCATATGACATCAGCCAAGATGTTTGTGAGGAGCTCACCACACGAACAAATTCTGGCTTGTCAGGCCATGAAGATCAGGGCTGAAAGGAAGTGAGCTCTCACTTCATAAGAAGGCACAGAGAAACCTTAGACATGTTCTACAAGTGCAGGACTCTGATCTGAACAGACTGTATGCTCTCTAATTGCAGCCATACGACACCCTGAAAAGTAGAATTGCAGACAACAGAGGGAGTCAGCGGTTGCAGGGTTGGAGGAGGGGCAGGGCACATTGGAAGCACACGAAGGAGGTTCAGGGCCGTGGACCTCTCTGTGCAATGCTCAGCCTGAAGCAAGCCACTGTGCATGTGTCAAGGTCGTGGAATGCCCAATGTCAGGAATAGCCCGAGCACTGACAGAGGACGCTAAGTGATGACTCAGCATGTGGGCAGGCCCGGCAGCCCTGGCTAAAGCCCATTGCTGGCATGTGGGGAGGGGAGGCCGCCCCTGTGTGGATGGAGAGCAGGCTCAGCCCCACCCATTGAGCTTTACTGTGAACCTAGAAGAGCTCTAAAGCCCAAGGGACAGGTCACCTCCTCCCAACCCCGCGAAGCCTGCGGCCAAAGAGGCCTGGCTCTGTGTGCTGCTCAGTCATGGTGGGAAGCAGAGATGGTCCAGGGTAGGTTCTCTGTGTGGCCACAAAACTGACCTATTTCAAGTAAAAATACAAAAAGTGAGGTTGTCATCAGGAAAAGAGAGTGAGCATCTCTTTACTAACTGATCATTGCTGGGTGTGAGTCCCACCAGCCTTGGAAAGAGAGGAGCCCTGAATTGCTTGGGGTGGCCTTCAACGTCAGCAGCTGTCATCATGCCTGTGTGGTGGCTTTGATGGGAGGGCACCACATCACGAGGGAGGAAACTAGAGGCAAAAGGTGCTGAGGACTAACACAGGCATGGCAGGTCAAGCAGGTCAGACACCTTGGGGAAGGCTTCTAGGGAGGCTCCGCTCGCAAGTGCTGGCCCTGAGGGTTGTGCAGACCCCAGCTACAGCTGCCATCGGCATGAGGAACTTTCCAAGTACAGCCCTCAGCTGGAAGCCAAATCTCCCCTCTCCTGTGAGAAGGACCTGCAAACCAAGCTCCAATCAGAGGGGCCATGGGTCTCTACTCCAGAGAGAAGGATGCCGGGGACACAGAATAGCTCCATAGGGTGCCTGCAGTGTAGTCTCTGGGGAAGAGCCCAAGAGCCCGAGAGCTTTCTCACTCCTTTCTCTGAGTTGGATTCAGCTGTCATAAAGTTGAGGAAGGGCTTGGTGGTACTGCATGCAATCCCAGTTCTCTGCAAGATTGGGGTAGGAGAAGTGAAAGATCAAGTACAACCTGGACAATTTAGGCACTCAGAAGAACCTGCCTCAAAAATAAGTAAGTAAATAAATAAAACAAAAAGACTCAGCGAAAAGGCCCTGACTTCAATACCAACTACTGCAGCAATAATATTAATAACAATGGTGATGATGCTAATAATTAATGATAATGATAGTAATAATAATAATGAAAGTGGCCAGGACACAGGACACTCAGGCTTGTTTTGTCAGAGTTGCATGCCAGACCTAGCACTCTAATGATTCTGTAGGAAGAGCTCAGAGCTTAGCATCTGATTGGCTCTGTGGTCAGGAAGCCATGGAAGTCCCTATTAGGTGGGGGGCTTTCTCACGCCATTGGGGCACCTATGGACAGTGGGCACAGGGAGTCCAGGCTCTAGCAGGAAGTGATACTGTGTCCTCATGTGGGTTGATTTATAATATTGAAGCTCTAGAAAGTGGGTTACTAACAGTTGAAAATTCAGGACTTATGTTCTAGTGTCTCCTGCGGATTCAAATTAGTATTCTGGGCTCCTTTCGGGCCTGATGCGATTCGAAGTCTTTCATGTTGAATACCTTGTGATCAAGGGCAGGTCTCTCCCCAGCCCCAGAGTCAGGTGGGAAAGGGACTTTGCTTACAGTTTCTTGGCTGTAAAACCATGAAGAAAACAGCTTCAGTGGCTTTTGTTTCATTACCACACAATGGCACTTCTGACACTTTCTAAAATTAAAATTGAAATGTTTCAAGACTTAGGCTGTCATTATGCCATGTGTTCAATTTGGATGAAATATTATCCCTCCAGTGGGGTAAAGACTTTCAGAATTTTCAGTCCTGATCCTAGGTTTGGTAGAGTTAGTAGGAAAACACTATATCATTTTTGAATAATTGACTCCCTTCACAGTGAGTTTCTGACAGTTTAAGTAAGTGGCAGGTTGGGTGATGATGACTCTAAATTAAAGTTAAAAATTATCCTGATACTTCTAAAAATGATGCTTTTCTGCAGAAAACACAGTATATATTGCACACAGCAGGCTTTCTAGAACAGAGCTCCTGCTTTAGGTCTTAGAAGTCCCTGACAGCTATTGCATTGATGATAGGTCACCAAGCTTTGGAACCAAGAGGGAATGAGAGGAACGGAAGTCAGAGCCTATGGGTGTGATCCTGAAGAAGTCCAGAGGCTTCCATCTCTCTGTCTCTCTCTCTCTCTCTGTCTCTCTGTCTCTGTCTCTGTTTCTTTTCTGTTTCTGTCTCTCTGTTTCTCTCTCAGCCTCTCTGTCTCACTTTCTCTTTGTATCTCTGTGTCTCTAACTCTGTCTTTGTCTTTCTTTCTGTCTCTCTCTCTGTCTCTGTTTCTATATCTCTCTGTCTGTCTCTGTCTCTCTGTCTGTCTCTGTCTTTATATCTTTCTCTCTGTGTCTCTATCTCTGTCTTTGTGTCTCTGTCTTTGCCTCTGTCTCTGTCTCTATCTCTGTCTCTCTCTCTCTCTCCCTCTTCTACTGTGGTTGTCACAGTGATGCCTGTCTAACCTCAGCCCAAACTGGGAGGGGCCACCAACCATGCACTATAAACACCAAAACTGAACCTTCAGCCAAGAGTGTGTCCTTCTTTGAGGATGATTTTCTCAGACACTTTCCTGCTGTCAGAGGCAGCTGATGGACACACTAGCTGATGTCTAAGATGGGACAAGGGCCATGTTTCTGCTTATTGGATGATGTCTTAGTCTGTTGAGGCTTTCATTAAAAATGTCACATAGTGCATAGATTGAGCAAGAGAAGCTTATTTTCCTACAGCTGGAGGTTAGACATCTGAGATTGGAGTCTGGGTAGTGGGGCTTTTGATGGGAACCTTCTTCTGGTCAGTGAATGGTCACCTTGTTTGTGTCCAATAAAGGACAGAAATTTATCTCTGGTTGCTTATGAGGACACTAATTCCATCATGACAGCTTCTCCCTCATGAACTCATCTAGTGCCAATAAACCCCAAAGGGCAGTCTCCAAATGGCATCACATTTGGAGCAGAGCTTTGGTGTAGGTATTTGAGAGAAAAATGGTTCATTTCATAGTAAGCAGACCTTGGTATGATAAAAAGTCCATGTTCTTCTCATAGGGTGATTGCTTTAATTCCATTCAGCATAGCCAAGGGTGTCATCTTGTCCCAATATCACCTCTAAGGTTTAAAGTTCAACTTTCACTCAAATCAAGTAGGTGAGACTCAAGACATGATCCATTTTAATGAAAGCCTTCTCAGTATGCAGGCTGTGCAGCCAGACAAATTCTGTACCAAAATGCAAGGGGGCATACATGGGGCAGACATTCCCATGCCAACAAGAAGAGGAAGGATAGGCAGGGGTAATGGGTTTTAAACAAGTCTACTAGGACCCCCACTGACCCTTAAAATATGGCTGGCCAATAACCCTTAGGTAGCCTCTGACTTACCCTTAGGGCCACCTTTCTGTGCTTGAAGACCAGCTCATGTTCACAGTCAGATGGCTGTGTCCTCCCATCTGGTCTGCCCAAACACTCCACAAGTCTCCCTCCTTGTCACTTCACCTCCAACCATGTCACCTGACTCTGACCATCCCTTCTGGGACCTTCAGCCAAGCACAAGCTCTTTACAAAGTGATGACCCTTTTCACACATTGGTATTCTCCTGAGAACTATTTCTCCCTCTACATAATATTGGTAGCCTGGGACTTCTCCAGTCTTCTTCAATCCATCTTCAGTTTTCTTTGCCTTTTATTCCATGTGGCCAGGAGAAGCCAGGCTGCTCTTTCAATACTTTGTTTAGAAAGCTCCTCAGCTGAACATTGCATCCCCTCACTCAGAAACCCCAAGTCCACAAGTGCTAGAACATAAATGACTTCACCAGTCCTTGCCACCTTCTAACAAGGATTGTTTTCCCCCGGTTGCCAACAACGTGCCCCTGCTTTCTTTTTAAGAGCTCTCCAGTCACTCTGGACACTTCCCCTCCCAGCATGGCCTCCAAACTCTCCCACAGACTCCTCACTACCAGGTCCCAAAGTACTTCCATGTCAGTAGGCATTTGCCACAGTAGCGCACCCCCTTTTTAAAATATATTTTTAATTTATTTATTTGTATTTTAACTTGAAGAATGAAAAATAGAAGCAAAAACAAAGAGCAAATATGACATAAACAGGGTAACATAGGATACATATGTTACAGATTTTAAAAACATGGATAGCTATATATAAATATATATATATATATATATATATATATATATATATATATATATATATATATATATAATAAAACGATCCAACACAGATCAGCAGTTCACAATAGAAGCAGGTTATCCACAAAAGTTGTTGACTTGAGCCATTCACAGCTCATTATATTAATATGACCTTACTTTATATACCCCCATTTTTATACTTTTCTGCTGGATGATTAAGACTGATTTAAAGCAAGACCTATATAACAAGAAATGTAACTTTTGTATCAGATAAGGTCAGTCAGGTACCCTCAGGGTTTATCCTGTTACCCTGTACTGCACTTTGTAGATCCCTTATCAGTGTCAGCCATGTGGATGAGTCATGGTCATTGCTTGGCCAATTTGCTCTCTGTGGAAGCCTGAGAGAAAGTTTTCTCTGCATGTGACTCTCCTTAGGCACACCATACATCATTAATCTCATTCCTCTGTGGCCCTATAATCTTCTTGATCAAAAAATTTGGGGCACTACTGAGTTACATGATGTTACATTATAAATTCTCCTATGTCCTGAGTCTTCACTGAACTTGAAAGGCTAGGGCCAAAATGTTGGCTGACCTTGCAGCCTTTCTTTTTCTCCAATTTTTGATCTGCAAACTTAGGTTGTTAACCCTTGAGAAGAGAAGTTTATTATTACCCTGCAACATATGCAATTCAGTTTACCCATACTATTAGTCTAAACATCAGACATCATAGGCATAACATGGAATATGTATTTTCCATCAAGTATTGAGATACTAAACTCTAAATCCATGCGGAATATGAAGAAGAAAAAATAAATAAAAATAGGAATGAACACCTACATGTATTTACATAGATATTTAGAATTCCACCCATATACAGTATAGTAGCATTGTAGCAGGACTGTCTTGAGACTTATTTGTCTTATTTTTCATTTACTACCCTTTAATAAAGGGCAGTATAGGAATATCTGGTATGTCATAACAAGAAGTACATACTTAGAAGAATAGAATGGCAGGCATTTGGATTGTGATGGTTCTATCACATTTTGTTAAATTCAGTGCAGTTGCTTGGTTCACAGGTCCCCTTTTGCATAGCAAGTTTGCAATAACCAGCTTAGATTAACACCCCAAATAGCCCATCTTGCTGGCAGAAGCAGAGGACATTCCTCATCTCAGATGTAGAAGCCCGAAGGCTCAGATCATGCTTCTAGCATGGGTTCTTGTGATGGTTGTCATGAATAGGCCAGCAGAAATGCCACCATCTTTTCTGGTTAAAATGTCATTTCTTCAACAGTGTTCTCTTTTCTCCCATCCATCCACCCATCCACCCATCTACTCATCCATCCATCCATCCATCCATCAATCCATCCATCCTTCTCTTGTCTTCCACCTGTATTTCTCTTACTTTTTCTGGACCATTCTATGGGCAGTACTGCTGGAAAACACCAGGCCCCTGTGTTTGGTTCTGCAGTGTTGGCTTTTACAGGCTCTCCATGTCCTTAGGACACAAGCAATCTTCTAGGGAAAATGTCCCTTTTACCTGTTTTATTCTCTCTTCACTCCTCCTCTCTCTCTTTCCTTTCTCTCTCTTTCTCATTATTTGCATTTAAACTATTGTCATGGTTTAGATCTAAATCTTCCCACAAAGCCTCATGCAGTCCTGGGGGAAATTCTGCAGTATGTGATTGATTCTTTATCCAAGGCTGGGTGTGAATTCCCTGGGGCAGATACTCTACAGTACAATGTAAGGAGGAGAGAGAGGCTAGCTAGTGACTGAGGTGCTGTAATTCCTTTTGCTCTCTGCTCTTTGCTGCCTTCGTGAATGATCCTACCCTGTGCCATGCTGTCTTGGAGCCAGCTGAGTATAGACTGAAACATTCACTAACTGTGATCTAAGCAAACCTTTCCTTCTCTAATTTTGGTGTTGGGTATTTGTCTCAGCAATGAGAGAAGAGTAACTAAGAGAACTATTGATCAGAAAATTAAATATTGATGTTTCAATATATTTACTTTCAATATCTTCTATACATAAGTAGTAAATGGAATGATGGGAGTATGTAATTACTTTTCTTGTGGAGAAAATAAGATGTTAGAGATATTTGCATTCCTTTATGACCTATCGCTGGAATTGGGCCCTTCCACCTCTTCCTGTATAGGCTGACCTCTGCTATAAGTTTTCCACATATTTTTAATGCTTTCATATACACATCCATTTAAAATGTAGATATTGGTTTATTCTGTTTAAATGTCAGCAACACTATCCTATATCTAAGGCTCTGCCACTTGCTTTCAGTGATTCTATCTTGTTTATTCTGGAAAGGGGCTGGTATGGTGATAGTGCAGCTGAGGTGAGGAATAGATCACAGGTTCAGTTGTAGCAGTGCCTGCTGTTATATTTCCGAAGTGCTGGGCTCTCTGTGGATGCTGAGGTTAGTAGGGTGTAGCAACCACTAAATAGCAGGACTCACAGTGTACACTTAACATTTCTATGCCCCTGCATCCATTGGGATGGTTTGCTTGGCCTTGGAAGTGCTGGATCATTATCTCTGGATATAGAGATATAGATCTGGTCACAGCTGCAGGGACAGGCTGCCACACTGCACACTCATGTGGATACAGAGAATCATGTGGCCTGTCCAGTGCCCCTACTAACTGGTCAAGACCCCAGAGCTGGGAAGAGGAAGCATGCAGCCACTAGTGCAGGACACAAGGGGCCACAGGGATCCCGTGGGTAGGGGAGGCTCTGGGTGCTGTGGCCATCATGCTGCTTCCTATGTCCACTGGCTCTGCCTAGTTCTCAGCAACTTTGTGCAAATGTGTTTTGTCTTTTCTGTGGGCATGGGCTTCTGTGCCTGTGAGGAGTGGGAATTCCTCAGGGACATGTGGCCCATGCTCTTTTGTTAGGTGTTTTTTGTTTTTGTTTTTTGGTGGAACTGGGGATTGAACTCGGGTCCTTGCACTTGCTAGGCAAGTGCTTATTCCACTGAGCCATCTCCTGACTGTCTTCTGCTAGTTCAGGAACACCCATTGATCGGGTGATCTCCCAGGTCTATTCCTTGATCTTGACCTTCACAGAAAAGCTTTTAATTTTGATATACTTACAACTTTTTGTCTAATTTTTTGTCCTGCTTGGAGGACGTGTTTCTGAATTCTGCTCAACTTCATGCCCATGAAATCCTTTGTGACCCTTTTGTTCTCTAGCCAGCTCTGTTTGTGTGTAAAACCCCTATATGACAGCAGAGTGGATGTCCCTCTGCCCATATCCTGTCCAGATGTCCCATGAGTGTCGTTCCTCTCTGCTGCGCACCCTAGCTTCATGCAGGCCAGGTTCTCTGGTCTCTCCACAGTTCCTTTTGGCTCCACCAGCCCGTAAAATGCCATTGCTATCACCAACAACTTTGAGAATGTGCCATGCCCTCCTTTTTCCTTTCTAAGAATTGGATCTAAGATGTTTGGCTTGTACTCAGGGTGTAGAACACCAGAAAGATTGATGTTGCCACCCATAGGAAAGAAAATGCTAAGTGATTTCTCAAGATGTGGAGTGTAGACAAAGGAAGGGTTGTAGAAAGAAAAAATCATCATGTGTGTGTATAGGCAGTACAGTTGGGATAGATAACGCTGTGCTTCTACATAATTCTATGAGAGGCAAGATCTGCACTAATGGTGGTTGGACAGGATATTATGTCAGCTTTTAGTGCTATGGTCATCCACTAGGAAAATAATTATTGAATCTTTGATATAATTCAGCTGTGTAAAAACCTGTAAATATAATATCATGTATGCACCTTGTACAATACCAAAACGTTATGAAAACAAAACAAAAAACAAAAAAAACAAAACAAAAAAACAAACAAACAAAAAAAAACCCTACCACCTAAGAAACAATCCCAAGCCTGTTTTGCTATCTGATCTGTGACGAAAGGGCCAAGAAGATACATAGGAAGAAACATAGCCTCTGTAACAAATGGTGTTGGGTAACCTGGCTATCAACATCAGAATCGTATCTCTCATCTTGTACTAAAATAAAATCAAAACAGATAAAAAAAAAAAAAGAAAAAAAAAAAAGATGTGGAGTGTCCTGGTCATGGAGCTAAGGACTTGGGACACCAACTGCCTGGACCCTAAAAGGCAATGGGAGCATCTGCAGAAGATTTCAATCAGAGAAGTAAGTGATCAACTTCACATCTCAGGAAGATTCTGGATGGGCCAGGTCATGGGGGAGACAGGTGCACATGCATGTGGGTGGGCAGAGTAGTGACCAGCCCGGAGGCCAGCATGCAGGGGACATTCAGTGAAGGGGGGTAACAAGCCAGGCCAGCATTCCATGCAGGAATGAGGGTCTCAGCCAGTGCAGCGGGGCCTGTAGAACCTCTCAGAAGTGGCCTCTGGTGGGGACAAGGCCTAGGCCTTTCAGCCAACAGCAGTCTAGGGAGGGAACTCATGTCAGACCAGCAAGAGGAGATTCTTCCCCTCTCACTTCCACAGGAAACTCCCCAGGTCATGCTGTGACCTGGTAGGGGTCTGCACTAACATACAGACTGATGACCTTGGGTGGAACACTGTCAGGCTGAACTGATGACACTGTCATGATGCCATTTGGGCATCGGCACCACTGTTGACAAGGACACTTACTTTATATCTCAGCATGACGCCTCAGGGGCTTCAGCCTTGGGGGGTTTTATTTTTTCTTGCATTTTACATTTTCAGTTTTTGTTTCGAGGTTCTTATGAAGTTGCTAAGCTGCCCAGGCTGGACTTGAAACTTCTGGTCCTCTCCTCCGCTTCTCAGAGTGCTGGGTTCCAGTCTTGGGGTTCCAGAGCTGGGTCATGTTTTGCCACTTGCTAGCAAATTTGGTTCCTCAGGATGAGCTCACTGCCCTGGTGGTCTGGTGGTTAGGATTTGGGGCTCTCAGGATACGCTGTCCACTAGCTGCTCGTGGTCTCTTCTTTTGTGATGTGCTGGACATAATCCAGGGCAGCAGTGGCCTCAAGCACCTTCCCTGTCTGAGACTTAAGATCAAAGACCAAGGTCAGATCTCTTAAAACTGTTTCATACAGACAAAACTGAGATATTCTTAGAATACTGCCTGAAAAAGCAAGGAAGAAAAAAAAAAGATTAAAAACCCAAATGTGACCAAGAATCAAGTTTGCAGTAAGTCACAAATTCACTGAAGCACAAGGCTATAATTTTACATTCCAGCGACTCACACCTCCACGCATGACGTTATCTTGCCAAAGTTGCTGGGCACCAATTGGCACACGCACCTGTTCACACAGACCCCAGCCGGCCGAGACGGCAGAATCCTCTGGAACAGACTGAAAATCATCCATGGGCCCTGGGGAACTTTAGGGGACATGTAAATGTCAAGAATTCACCTCTTCTGTCTTCTTGCATTTTTGGAAAGCAAGATGCTCACCTGTGGGAGCATTTTGGGGCCAGTGGTTTACTGAGAGCATAGCAAGTTCAGCATCCCCTGAGGGTCTACTATGGATCACTTTTAAACTCTGGAGTCTGAAAGACGCTGACAGTCAGAGAAGGGGACTGTTGCAGGGTGATGGCACAGGTCAAGGAATAAGAGCGAGATCCCCCACAATGCTCTAGCCTTTTCCAGCCCTCCCTACTGTGAGCAGCATGGGGTCAGCCTCCTGGGTATCTGTGGTCTCCATATTTTCATCAGCCTGCAAATGCGTGACCTTGTTTTGTGTGTTTCTGTTTAAAGACCTCCTACTTACTTTGTATTGTTGCTTCTTTAGTGCAAAACTGAAAAACATGGCACTAAATGGATTCATAGAAGGACTTGTGTTTGCATGATGAGTTGACTGGTAGCCAGCGGTTACCTTCTGCAACCTTTGTGGGGACCCCTCTAGGCAGTGGCTCCATGCATCACTGTCCCAAAGAACCAAAGAGTCGGTTCTGTGCCAATTCAAGGGCTGAACAACAGCTAGTGAGCAGGTGCAGCTGCACATGGAGAGGAAGGACAGGGCAAGGGCTCTCTAGGGATAAGCTGCATGTCTGGGTGACCTGCATCCCCTGTTCCTGCAGTCAGGGTCCTGCCTCCAAGAGTGGTTCATTGCCTTTAACTTTCGATTCCAGCACCTCTATGACACAAGGCTGGATGGAAGGGTGGCCTCTTCGTAGAGCTGGTGATGTGGAGGTGCAGTCAGAAGACGGCTGAGGGAGCTTGAGGGGTGGAGGGCACCGTATCTGTCTTGAACATGCACCAGGTGTGGTCAGGGATGCCTGAGGCTGTGGCACAGCCAGTGTCAGGTGAGACTGAGACCGTAAGCAGTGGTGGGAGCAGGACCGTGTTCCCTAACTTTCCAAACTGAAGGATGTTCCCTGTGTGTTGGGGCTGTGGTGGCGTGGTTGGTCCCAGAGGCCTCAGCTCTCTTCAACCTGTGGTCACAGGAGGGTGGTGCCTTTAAGGGGATATGGATGAGGAGAGGCCCACACCTGGCTTCAGGGTTTCACATTCACTCATCACAAGGACTTCCTCATGTTTCTTCTCAGGAATAATATTTACTGTTTCAAGTGTCTCAGGGCAGTGTTCTTTTTAAAATTTACTCCACACAGGATTTGTTCAATTTAAATGTTTACATTTATATTCTACCAGAAGAAAAGCAACCAAATTCCCCTTATGTCTATGAGCTCATTTTGTTTGGGTTTCTACTGATGTTTTATCTTATCTTTTCAAACTTAGTTAGCTACAAATTATCATGACTTATTCTGATTAATAAGAACAGTTACATTGTAAACTGCCATGAAAACTGGCTACTGATTCGCAGCATTATCAAAGGTGATATCATGAGGCTGTGTCATTTTTTTCCAGGTTAAAATGAAGGTTAAATCCTGGAAAATCTGTGCTAAAAAATGTTGGCCAAGTCAGATGGAGTTTGCTTTTGTGTTTTTCAATTTTGAAAGGCAGAACTATGCCAGATGTGTGAAAATGGGAAGAAAAAGAATGATTGCATTATAAAATGCAGCCATCTATTGTGCAAATAAATTATAAGTGCTTAGTGCATCGGAAGATGTGAGAAAAACAACTTCCAGCCAAGCATGCACATCGGAGAAGCGAGACTCACAACCATAGCAGCGTCTGTCTATCCAGGGTGTGCACATTCGGGGAGAGAGAGTGGTCCCAGTGCTGTCAGACCAGGTCTACACAGCATAAAGATAGGAAAAGGGCAGAGAAAGGGGTGGTGATGGTGGTGGTGGGGGGAGAGAAAACAAGCCAAACCACACCATGCTTTAGTGTCTGAGGCCCCCAGTACCTAGTCCAAGGCTTCTTTCTCTAGCATGGAGAAGAGAAGGTACCACTCTGGGGGTTTCCAGACAGATGGGGGGCTGGGAGGTATGGGAGCCACTATGTAACTGGCCTCCAGGGAGAAGAATGAAGATGTCCAGCCCTGGGGGTCCTTGCTGCCCCTGCTCCTCACAGGCCCACACCATTGGCAGGAGGCTGGGTGTGCCTGGCAGATGCTGTTGAATCGAGTCATCAGCATGGATATGGGGGACAGCTTTGCTTTCTGGATCTCTGCAAAGCAAGTGGGCTGAAGCTGGGGACAAGATGACTTGGCCATGATGTGCGTGGGGTGGGTGTGGAGACCGGATGACGTTCCCTCGACTGTGTTACTTCAGGGCTGTTTCCATGCCAAAATCACTGTAGGAGGCATTTATAATATGCCTCTAAGAAGACTTAGGCAGCAGCCACAACCCTGGGACCTCTTTGACCATAAGCCATCTGCAGATGCAATCAGGTATAGGTGAGGTCACTCACCGGGTTCCAATTCAGTAAGGCTGAGTCCTCCTGAAGTACTGCACACACACACATGGGAGAACTCACGTGTGGTCAGAGGCCATAGCTGTTTGATCATAAGCCAGGGACACCTGGGGCCAGTAAGAGCTTGAACAGAGCTCATCTTCCTCCAGAGCCTGTGGAAGGGGTTTGGATTTGCTACCTTAGTTTTGGCCTTTGAAATTCCTGAACTGAGAAGGAAAAAACGTTGGTGGGGACAGTTGGGTTTGAGCAAAGTATGCAGGGGGACCTGGTGCCTTCCCAGCAGCTCCCTCCCAGAGACTAGCATTGCACGGGGAAGCTTCCAGCTGGCTCTGTCTCTCTTTTAGAGCAGGCAGGCCTTACAGCTGATCAGACACACTTCCAATGCATCCTGGAACAGTAACCTTAAGAGTAGGGGATGGTTCACTCATGACGTTGATGGGCACATGCTGCGTAAGGCTGGAAGGTGTCCTTATCTCCATCCTCTTTGGTCCTTATGGGCATGTGTGATGATGCAAGCTACTGTCAGGCTCTTTGCATCCCACTTCTGTCCATTCCACCCTGAGCTGCAGCTCTCAGGGAGCATTCCTCCTGTGGAGGCCACCCTCTCTAGCACTTCCTTTGTCTGCCATAGACTAGCTTCCACATCACTTCTCTGGACCACACTCTGTGGGAAAGCAGTTTCAGTGGCTGTGAGCTTGGGTGAGAGCAGACTCAGAACACGACACAGAGTGGAACAAGCCACCTTGGTCCCTATTGAAGTTCCCCCAGATGAATGCTCCATGGGATCCGTTTCCTCGGCTACTCTGTCATCTGCGTTGGAGAGGCTCTGCTCTTTGGGGACCTGAGCAGACACTGTGGCTAAGACCATGGCTCGCTGTTCACACATTGTTCCCTGCGCTGGGACACAGCACTTTCCCAAGTGAAGTGCGAGGCCATGCCAAGTATTTCCATCCCCTGCTGCTCCCGACAATGGGAACCAGTCCCAGCTTGCTCATCGCAATGGAGTGGCTCTGCCCAGTGAGCTGGCCGCATAATGCATCGGGGGAGACGGCTGCAGGATAATAAATGAGTCGTGGCTGGAGATTCCAGTGAAATCAAGGGGAACAAGCATCCCGCTTAGTGTGCATGGCTGTCCTGTGGAGCCCCACTGTGCGCTACGTGAGCGTCTGTCACAGCAGAGAACAATTCTTGGGGGATGAACACATCACTGCCCCTTTAGAAACCACCCGTTTGTTAGGGAATCCAAAGAGGACAGAACAGTCAGCCTCTGTTGTGCTGGGTAGCTCTTGTCTACATGGGCACAAGACCCATCCAACAGAGAGAGGCAAGCTTCAAGCCAGAGCCTCAAGCACCGCACTCTCTTTATTCCCTCCCCATTGGAGAAAAACACTGAACTTATTGACCCAAAAGTGTTATGAAAATAATGGCAGTGGACAGTGTAGTCAGGGTAAAAGCACAGGTCTTCACGTGAGTGCATTTAGCAATGTTCCAGGTGTGCCTGGGACATGGGCCACTCTGTTAGCTCTTGCCTGCAGTTCATGAGAGCACCCCATGTTTAGACAAGGTACAGGGCAGCCTGTCTGGCTCAGGTTCCCGAAGGCTGGCACCCACATCTGGGACTGATGCTGGCCCGTAGGGGATGAGACCATCTGCAAATGAGGTCTGCAGAAGGGCAAGACGTGAATGCCAACACAGCACAGCAGGCTTGAGGACCAGGACATCACCCACGCTGAGTTCACAGGACGGAGCCTAGTTGCATTTGGAAAGCACAAGCAGAGGGAGAGGTGATTGGTTGATTGCTTGGGTCCAAAAAGCATCCCATTAGGGTTCCAGTCCCAATTGACCTCCCTGTTGTGATAGGAGCTGGCTTTGTTCTCACGGGCAGCCACTGCTATGATCACATGGGAATTTATCAAATGTTCATTTCCCTAAGGCTTCTCAGGGCCTAAAGCTCTTTGGTCCCCTCCTGCACTTCTTTTCCAGCATGATGGGAGAAGGCTGGGAGGTGGCCCTGTACTACCTGGGCTCTGTAAGACCCTCCCCATTTTTGCATGAAGTTAAGAAGTTTGTCCCAAGGGAAACACTACATGCTGAGTATGCTTTTATTGTATTTTTTCTCTGCAGCACTCCGGGAACCACAGCATGAAAGGACAGGTCCTGTGTGAACAATAAAGAAGCTTTGTTACTGAAACTCCTTTGGGAGCACAGGACACCAATAGGGGAGTATTTGCTGATCCGTGGCCTAGGCAGATCATTGGAGAAGTAAGGAAGTGACATCTCTGCCCAAGGCTTTTTATTCAATAGTTCATGTATCTCTGGTTTTACTAAAATAGTCACATGTTGTCCAAGAAGAGTTCACTGAAAGCACGGGGAGAGGCTAGGGAGCCCCTTAAATGAAATCACTTTGGATTTGGCAGGTAACATGAGCTATGGTGACCACTGTGATTTAAATGGTGGAAAGAAGTGGAACTCATTAGACTTAGGGACCTTTCAACAACCAAGTACAGTCAGGGACAGGGCTGAACATGATCAAAGAGGGTGAGGTTAGCATAGAGAACTATTAGCTGTATTAGTGATCAGAGCTGGGAGCGCATAGGCAGGGGTAAATTAAACTATAAAGAGCACAAGCATGGTGGGCACAAGAGATGCCTGGGTCTCGGGCTAGAGCAGACTGCCTGCCTTGCGAGGCGCAGGTTGGAAGAGCTGTGCTCCCAAGTGGGTCTATAGCTCGTTGCAGAGTTTAGGGACTCATGGGGCAGGGAGACCAGGCTGAGGAGTTGGGTGGGGGCTCACCAGATCTTGCTGGATGTGGGGCAGCTGCCTACAGGCAGGAGCCAAACTCAGAGCTCCTGCAGATCCTGGGGAAGACCCCACATTGCCCAGTCTGGGTCTGCTATGCTCTGTCTTGCATGCCTGGAGTGTAGGGGAAAGGGAGAGTAGCCTGGTTCCTGCCAGCTCTGCCAGGACAGTGGCAATGCTGTACCCAGTGGCAAAAGAGCTGCATACAGCACTGCCAAAGTGCATGCTGGGGCTGACACTTGGATGCCCTGTCAGTGTCCCAGGGCCAGTAGAGAAGCAGCAGGTGAAGCCACATAGCCCCATGGAGCTAGGAACTTCGCACAGCCTGTCAGAATCAGGGTCTTCTGTCTCAGTCCCTTTCACCAGACACAATACCTGTAATCTAAAGGCAGAGAGGCTTATTCAGACTTCCAATTCAGTGCATGCTCAGCTGGGTCCAAAGAAGAAGCAGACTGGCTGAGAAATGTAGCAGGCTAGAGCTGCTCATAGCATGGGGACCAGAAGCAGTGGTGCAGGGAAGCCATACTCCAGTCACTCCTCTTCCCCAACCTGACCCTTCCTGCTACCATCGAGTCAGCTGTGACATCCTCAATATCTGGCACTTCTTCATTAGCCCTGCCTGTAGCATGTCAGACGATGGGGTGGCATTTTGATTTAAAGTGCAGCACCTTATGTTTTGAACACAGATCAGTGAGTGCATGCAGGCAGGATGAATTTGTACATGAGCAAGTGGGCTATGGGAGAAAAGGCTCCCTGCCTTTACAGTGATTATCGTGAGTGGTAGTGAACTTCCTATGAGATTGTAAGAATGCAGCAATTTGGGATTGGGTCTGACACCCAGCCAGGGCCCGAGAGGCTGCGTGTGAGGACACCCAGCAACACCTTCACCAAGGCTCCTTCTAGTGGCTGCAGTCTCAGGAGCCAAGCACTCAGAGAAGAACAGACTTGAGCCACAGCAGCCCACAGCTGGGATGGTGTGATGTCTAAGAATGAGAAGCAATGAAGAATATGGAAAGCAAACCTTGAGAAGACAGGATGTTTCTTCGCGGAGAAAATTTTCAGGGAGACCGAGTCCTCCTCAAACAGGGTTCCTGAGTTTGATAGGTTCAGATGAGATGAGCAGCGAAGGCTGAGCTCATGTAGATACCTCACAGGCAGAGCTGGGACTGTGAGCTGGCAGCAGAACTGTCTTCATCAACCCCAACCCCACACTCAGGCCCCCTGAATAGCATGGTCCTACAAGCACTCATTTTAGGGTCCCCTGAGGCTGAATGACCTTGAGCAGCAGCTGTCTGGTCTGGCCTCAAAGTTACAATCCTCCTGTCTCACCCTTCCAAGTAGCTGGGATTATGGCAGCACACCACTGTGCCCAGCTACAGAACCTCACATGGCATGCACATAAACCATGGAACAATGACAGAGCACATACTGCATCGAAGCACAAAGACGACCTTTATAAATATCACCATATGGCTGTATTCTCCTCACCTAGGGCTAGGAATGTGTTCTCAGTCAGGACTGAAGCCAGATAAGCACTTGCTTTCGCCCTGTTACGGTTTGTACCTAAATTCTCATGCAGTCATTGGAATAGGCTTCTAGAGTTTGTGATTAATTTGTGATCATTTCCACACTGCTTGGAGCCAGCTGAGTAGGGACTGAAACCTCCACAAGCTGAGCCAAATAAACCTTTCCCTCCTTAATTTTGGCTGTTGGATATTTTGTCCCAGCAACAAGAGAAAAGTAACCAAGATAGTCCCTCTGTGTGCTTGAATCAGAAATGTGTGCTTTATTGTTCCTCTGACCTGCAGGATGGCACACAGTATTGGAGCCCCAGACCCGCCACTCTGTCCACCTGTGTGTCCCCAAGTGCCACCTTCAGGGATGATCTGGCTCAGAGCCCCACCCCCATATTGGTGCTGGGTGACTCTGTGCAGAGTACAGGTGTATTTACACCAGCACTCCTAAGCTGTGTGATTTTCTTTCCTGGACAAGAAAAGAAGCTAAGAGGAGAGCTAACTCAGTGGGACCACTTTGGCTCAGTGGCTGAGCCATGTCATGTGCTGCACGTTGAAATGATTGTTGGAAGTGGTGGTCCAGCTCCCAGCCGCGTGTCTTTATTTTTCCAGCTGTTTGCAGAATGCAGAATGTTAGCATTGTATCTGCCTTATCAGCAACAGTGCTCTACTGGGGACAACTCCAAAGGAAAAACTTGTGGAAATAACCCTAATTTAGTGTTGAAGGTGCAATAATCACTCTTTCCACCGAGCCATAGGAGCCAATTGAAGGCCAAGTGAAAGGTCAGTAGGTTTTAACTTGTACAAGTCAGAGTCTTAATTTTTAATGGCTTCTACAGTGCCACTTTCTGAATAGCTTTCTTGATCAGATGAGACACAGGACTCAGCTACAAGATGTGTTAAGTGTAATATTAGAAAGTAAATGCTATCACCCGGGCCTGACGTATGGGACCTTTCCCATGCTCGCTGTATTCTACTCCAGCTGGCACCCAGGCCCAGTATGTGTGTGTGTGGGGCATTCCCCTGCCAGCCGGAACCTCCTCTATCAGATAGACCTGGTGTGAAACCCTGCAGCAAAACTCCCTGAACAGAGGCAAGGGGAAGGACACACTAATCCAGGAGCAGAACATCCTGCCCGATGGGCATAATGGGTTCACTTCCATGGGCTCCAGCAGGAAGAAGCAGAGAACAGCAGCCAGGCCCAAAAGCTGGATGGTTTGAACCTGGTAGATCTGGACCCAGTAAGCTGAGACACTTTGCTAGAATCAGATCTTGGAGGACATCCTTTCACTTTCTCTTTTGAGGGAGAAAGGGGGCAACAAGTAGCCGGGATGAACTAGTCTGCCAGGAAGGTGCAAAAGGGGAAGTAATCAGACAGAACTTAGGGGAAATAATTTAAGTACAAATTCCCAATATAATATCTGCTTAGCTATACAGTCATAATATTTGATCTTAGGTCCTAAAATGCAAACCCAGTAGACAGAAAAGTTTGACAACTGCTAAATCTCACTATCCAATATTAGTGTTGCTAACTATAGTTATGTAAACACAAAACTGCAACTGGCTTAACCACATAATCTCTCTTGGGTGATAATACCAGTATGTACTAAGGTAATAACTGCACCAAACTCTACACCAAAGGTCAGAGGACAGTGTTCTATAAAATGACAAAGAGAAGGAGCAAAATGTACTCTCAGTCCCTGAGCCATCAAGAACAAATGCAGGAGACATTAGCATAGAAGAAGTTGGAAATCACACACCTGAAATCTCTGAAATAATAGCATCTGAAGTAAAGAAATAACTGCAGAAAGATATTGAAGAAATCACATCAGAAATAATCTCTGAATTACAAAAGGAAATTATAATTATAACAAAAGAATTACTAAGTCCTTCTAAGGAAGGCACTGATTAAAAAAATAAAGGAGAATAAAAAAATGATGAAATCCTTGAATGAGCAATATATGAAAGAAATAGGATGCATGAAACAGATTCAAAGAGGTATATAAGAAATTAAAACCTCAACCAGAAGTTGGCAAAACCATTTGAATGAAAGTTAAGATAGAGTTTCAGATCTTGAAGACACTGTTGCAGCTAGAGGAAAGGTAAGAAAATATCTCTTAAAAACAACTAGGACGCAGGAAAAAAAATAACAGGAAAAGTTCAAATCTGCAAGACAAGGCAGATATGAATAACATAAGACTCATAGGTATCAGTGAAAAAGAAGGAGTCAACACAAACAATATATAAAGAATATGGGCAGAAGTAATGGCAGAAAACTTCCCAAATATGGAGAAACATTATGACATTCAGGTAAACAAAGCACATAGAACTCCAAATAACATCAACCGAATTAGAAACACATCAAGACACATAACAATCAAGATCCCAGAAATCCAGCACAAGAACAATATACTAAAAGCTGCTAGAGAAAAGAAATAGATCACAACTAAAGGAAGACTCATCAGCAGACTTCTCTTCAGAAACCATCAAGTCAAGAAGAGTATGGTGTAAAGTATTTCAAGTCCTCCAAAAAACAAATTCCAGCCCAGACAACTATTACCTGCAAAACCCTCTTTAAAGTTTGGTGGAAAAGTGAAATACTTCCATGACATAGAACATTTAAAGAATTTCATAATGACAAAGCCTACACAGACTACTAAAGGGTATTCTAGAGAGGGACCAAAATGATCACAACTCCATGAATGAGAATAGAAAGAACCTACCAAGTACCACAAACAATTAAACACAAGAAAAAAGGGATGTACAGTATCAGTTAAATAACATGTATCATGAGGCAATACAACTCAATTATAACTATCAATGTAAATGGACTGAATTCACCAATTAAAAGAAATATATTGGCACAGTGGATTAGAAAGCAAAATCCGACAATATGCTGTATACAAGAAACACACTTAAGTCATAAAGAAATTCATAGGCTGAAAGTCAAAGGATGTAAAACAATATTACATGCCCAAGGACTTCAGAAAAAAAGCAGGGGTAACAATCTTTTTCACAGACAGACTCAATTTCAAACCAAGAATGATTAAATGAAATAAAGAAGACCTCTATACACTGGCTAGGGGAAAACTTCAAAAGGAAGAGGTAACACTCATAAATACATATGCAGCAAACATGGAATGCCCAATCATATAAAAATATCTTAATGGACATGAAAAATCTAATGTCCAGTACCACAATATTAATATGAGATCTTAACATCCCCTTATCCCAAAGCAATAGGTCAAGCAGACAAAAAAAAATTAGCAAAGAAGTAGCAAAACTGAACCAGAACTTGGAACAAATGGACTTAGGAAACATATACAGAGTGTTCCATCCAATCACAGCTGAATTTGTATTTTTTTTCAGCTGCACATGGGTCATTTTCTAAAATAGACCACATACTAGTCCATAGGTATATGCAAGAAAAGAGAATTATCCCATGCATAGTATCTGACCACAGTGCAAAGAAAGTGGGAATAAATGACAGAAGAAACAAAAAATCCCATAAATAAATGGAAACTAAATAACACCCTCCTCAGCAAACAATGTGCCACAGATGAAATTAAACAAGAAATTAAACAATATCTATAATTCAATGAAAATTCAAGCACAATTTATTGGAATTTATGGGATGCAGCCAAAGAAGTTCTTTGAGGGAAATTTATAACTATGAACTCACAAATTAGGAAAACAGAACAGGAATAAATAAATAATCTAATGCTTCACCTCAAATGTCTAGGAGAAGAAGAACAAACCAATACCAAAGCCCGAAGAAGGGAGGAAATTATAAAGATTATAGCAGAAATTAATGCAATCTAGACAAGAAAACAATACAAAGAATCCCCGAATCAAAAAGCTGGTTCTTTGAAAGACTAAATAAAATTGACAAGCCTCTGGATAACCCCATGAAAAGGAGGAAGGAAAAAAATTTAAATAGAAGAATAAGGTCTGTGGTTAAATTACCACAGACCCAGTGGAAATTCAGAAGATCATCAATACCTACTTTGAAAATCTTTACTCTCACAGAATCAAAGACACAGAAGAAATGGACAGATTCCTAGAAAAGTACAAATTACAGAAACTGAATCAGAAAGATATTCAAACTCTCAATAACTCAATAGCAGCCAATGAAATCTTAAATGTAACAAAAACCCTACCAACAAAGAAAAGTCCAGGTCTTAATGAATTCAACAAGAGATTTATGGAAGATATAGCTTCTATACTCCTCAAACTCTTCAAAGAAATTAAAAAAGAAATAATTCTCCCAAAATCATTTCATGACCAAAAAACCAGAGAAAGGTTCAACTAAAAAGAGAACTAGGGACTAATCATTCTTATGAACATAAATACAAAAATTTGTAATAGAATCCTACCAAATAGAGTACAGAAAATGATTAAAAAATTATATACCATGACCAGGTAAAATTAATCCCAGGGATTCAAGAAGGCTTCAACACATGCAATTGTATAAAGATAGTACACTATATAAATACAGTCAAGTCCAAAAACCACATGATCATCTCAACTGATGCAGAAAAGGCATTTCACAAAGTTCAACACTCATTTATGTTCCAGGTCCTACATAAAATTGGAATATATGGCCTCTACCTGATAAAATCTGATAAAAACCTTCCATGACAACCCAATTGTTAACATAATTCTAAATGGGGAAAAACTGAAATCTTTTACTCTTAGATCTGGTGTAAGACAAGGATGCCCTCGATCATCACTCCTATTCAATATAGTTCTGAAATCATTAGCTAGAGTCATAAGAGAAATAAAAGGAATAAGAATAAGTAAAGAAGTTAAACTATTATTATTTGCAGATGACATGATACTCTATTTGGAAGACCAAAAAACTCCAAGAAGCTACTAGAATTGATGCACAAATTCAGTAACATAGCAGGATACAAAGTCAATACCCAAAATTCAATAACATTCTTCTACACAGGCAACAATCACATAGAGAATTTAGAGAAACAGTATCTTTTACAATGGCACTGTGGAAAGTGAAATAGTTAGCAATTAATCTAACTGAAAAAGTAAAAGATCTATTTGATAAAAATTGTAGTAATCTGAAAAAAGAGATTGTAGAAGATTTAAGAAAGCAGAAAGATATTACCTGATCCTGCATAGGAAGAACCAACATTGTGAAGATGGACATACTCCCAAAATTTCTACACAGATTTAATGCAATCTCAATGAAACTACTACCAACATACCTCACAGACCTAGAGAAATCATTCCAAAAATTTATTTGAAACCAGAAAAAAAACCTAGAATAGCGAAGGCAATCCTGGGCAATGAGGGCAAGGCAGAAGGCATTACAATCCTTGACTTGAAACTATCCTACAAAGTTACTGTGATAAAATTGGCATGGTATTGGCAAAAAATAACCCAAGGTTCAGTGGAATAGATTAGATGATGCAGACTGAACAACAACCACACTTAGCCATCTCATCTTCAATAAAGAGGCCAAACATACTTACTGGAAGAAAGATAACCTCTTTTTTTGAGGAACTGGGGATTGAACTCAGGCCCTTGCACTTGCCAGGGAAGCGCTTATTCCACTGAGTCATCTCCTGAAAGATAGCTTCTTTTACAATTGCTACTGCAGACTGGTGCAACCATTATGGAAATCAGTGAAAAGACTTCTATAAAAAGTAGCTATCCCCCCTAGTGGGAATTTTCCCAAAAGAACTGGAAACATCATATCATAGTGATGTATGTGTGTCTTTGTCTATAGCTGCACAATTTGTGGTAGCCAGATCTTGGAAACAACCAAGATGCCTGTCACCCGAGGAATGGAAGAAAAAGTTGTGGAGTTTTTATATGATGGAGTATTACTCAGCTATAATGCAAGATAATTTTTCAGCCTTTGTAAGAATGTGTATGCAACTTGAAGCAATACTCATAAGTGAAATAAATCAGACCCACACGTGTAAATGCCATATTGTCTCCTTAGTGGAAGAACTCAAAAGAAGAAATTAATTGGAAAGGTATAACACAGTTAAATGGAAAGAGAGAAATTAAGGATTAAACAACATAGAGAGAAAAAGGAACAAAGTTAGGAAATATGGTAGGGGCAAAACCATACATTTATATAAACAAAATAGTTAAGGCAATGGTCCTAAGAATTTCTATTAATTTTTTTGAAAATAGCAGTGAATGGGTAGAATTCTCACCCTGACAAACCCTATATGCTGATATCTGTGAATTAAGCAGCTACATTGTGGACAATAATGTATAATGCTAAAATCATTAAAACACCTCTCCTTTTGGTCTTCTAAATGTGTACTGCTTCTGATGTCATAGCAAATTATTGCTATACTCCTTTAAAGCAAATTTATGTAAAAAAGGTAATAAAAATAAACAATGGAGGGATGGCCAAATAGCTCAGCAGATTAAAGCACCTGTAAGCAGGAGCAGAGCCTGGAAGTTGGATCCCCAGGACCTGATGTGCTGGCCCTAATCCAGGGGTACACTGAGATGGTAATTGAGACTGAGTGTGGGGGTGCTCACCTGCAATCCCAGCTCTTGGGTGGCTGCAAATAGGAGTTGGTTATAGAATTGGTCTCACTATGAGGCCAATCTAGTAGTGAGACCCTGAACACCTTGTAGACCCTTTCCTACAAAATACCAAAAAGATAAAATAAAATAAAATAAAATAAAATAAAATAAAATAAAATAAAATAAAATAAACAAGGGACAAGACAAACAAAATGTAGCAGAATTTTATTGCTACAATGTCAAACATGGCTTGGTTTCTAGATATCATGCACAAATATGTAATTGTTTTTTAACATTCTGTAGCGATTTAAATTTTAAATCATCCATGTTTGTTGGAAAATAACAGTTTCATTTTATGTCTAAGATATGTGATATTCAGAAAGATAGTGATGTTGAACTTAACTGCCTCTGTTAGACGATAATAATATCAATATGATTCTCTTTTGGATGTTTAACAACTAAAGTTTGCAGACCAAGAATTAGACAGATAGATGGGCTAAAAAGATAGCCAATGTTCTGGTCTTATCCCTCCAAGATTGGGGAAGATTCAGGACATAAGAAAACTTCTGTTATGTGCTATAACTAGGTGGTGACCCAAATTTTCTGATCAAGGAGATTATGGGGCCATAGAGGAAAGTGATAATTATGCATAGTGTGCCTTTTCTCCTAGAGAGAAAGAAATTCTCTCAGGTTTTCACAGAGAGCAAATTGGTCAAGCAATGGTCACGACTCATCCACATGGCTGACACTGACAAAAAATCCTCAAGGTACTATACATGGTTCCAGGTTAAATCCTGAGGAGATTTGACTGACCTTATCAGATAGCAAAAGCTACATTTTTAGTTATATAGGTCTTGCTTTAATTTGGTCTTAACCATCTAGCAGAAAATTATAACCATGAAGTATAAAAAAATCAAGCTGCATTCATGTGCTGAGCTATGAAATGCTCCAGTCAATAACTTCACACAATTATAAGTTGTGCTAGAAATTCACCACTATTATGACGACTAGACTATACAGCATTGGGACTGGTATGAAAAGATCCTTTAAAGACTTCTCCAAATACGGCTTCTCTAACAGCAATGGAACACCTATCTCTGACAAAACAAAACAAAAAAGGTGGAAATGAAGAACAGTTTTGTAGTGAAAAAAAGTATATGTATAATCAAGATAGTTAAGATAGAAATACAGCTGCTTTCTCTTAATTCAATGAGAAGAAGGGTTTGTACTAATAGTGTTTAGACAGGAGATCATGTCTGCATCTTGTCCTTTGAGTAACTACTATGAATACAACAATATGCAATGTATTAATTATTATAACTGTCCTACTAACCTGTTTTAAAATTTTTATTGCAATTTTGTCTTCTTTTCTCAATAAAATGAATAAAAAAAATTAAAAAAGAAAACAAATGCTAGAGACAAGGATATCTTATGGTAAGCATGAGCTCAGTACAGGCTCAGGGCTAACTGCCTCACAGGCAATATGGGAGGCCACATCTAGTCACAATATGAGTGCAGAGAGCCTTTCTTTGGCTACACTATGAGACCTACTTTAGTCTCTTAGCTGGTGATCAATGATACTAAGTCCCCCTCGCACCTGATCTGGCTCAAGAGGGCTGTTCCCCACTTCATGGCTTTGCCTTTTGCTTTGTCAAAGTCAAACAATGCCAAATGATTCCAACAACATTATATCAATTAATATTATCATATGCACAGGCATGGGATGCCACGGTATTTTTCATACTTCTATATGGAGCAGAAATGCTTGGGAATCTTCCTGAAGATTCCAAGTTGGGGGCTTTATCCACAGAATCAGAGTCAGCAGTGGAAAGCAATGGTTAGAGGATGTCTCAGATACCTCTTACTTGCACAAGGATTTGATGGCTGTCCTCTTAAATAAAGCCTGGGAAAGTGGAAGGAAAACAGTTTGAGATGCAAACCAAAGCCTTTATGGGAAACCATAACCTTTTTTATGGACTATATCATTACCCAGTTAAAACAATTAAATAAGCTTAATGTTGCTTATACTACTAAACATAAATATTAAAGTCATTTGACATCCATAGAAGGAAGTTCACGTTATGGTAACCAAACATGACAGAAATAACATAATTTTATAAAACTTGCAAAGCATTAAGAATCTTTCAAATGCCAGACTCAGCAGACAGTGAACTATGCCGTGGGAATAAGACCCGTGACAGATTCGTAGGGCAGCAACAGGGAGGCTTTCTCACACTCCTTCTGTTTAGCAAGATTTCTCAGAATACTGGATAGCACACCTGCAGATCACTAGCTATTCTGGTCAGCACACCTATGCGTACATCTCACCTGCTGAGCATCTCAAGAGCTCCCACCTTCTCTCAGCAGATCCACTAGCTTGGTCCTGGTCATCCGTCTGGCTGAGGATAAGTCACAGGGTCTGCAGCCCCAGGAGGGGCTGAGGTCCCCATTCTCACCAGGGCCTGGAATGGCCAAAATTCTAACCTGCTGCGTGAGGTCATGCATTTATAGTTTTTAGTTATGGGGCTCATGCTATTCAGATTGCTTGCTAGAGGCTGCTGTCTAGAAATGATCAGCTTATAAGATTCTTTATTTGACCTGTGTCATTAGCTCCTGATAATAAAGCTGGGAGGGTGCTCGCTGCAGTGGCCAGCATAACTGCTGTGGACACTAACGCTGTAGTAGCATTGTCTCAGGGTGAGGCTCGAGACTCAGCCTTAGTGTGTGCCTTTTCAGCCAAAAGTTCAGGTTACTGAGAGCTTCTTCAGTCAACTGTTGGACCAGTGAGGGTGTAATGATGACTTGGACAAGAACACTTGGGACAGTCCCATGAATGTGTGACAGTGATACCTGAGATAACTTGATAGAGTGAGGTAACAAGGGCTAGCCAGACAGCTCAGCAGATGAAGGCACCTGCTTTGGCAGACACAGGGGCTAGGGGTTCAAACCCTGGCCCACCATGCAGATATGGCAATTGAGATGGCATGATGGCATGCACTTGTAATCTCAGCACGTGGGAGGCTGAAAAACAGGAGGAGCACTAGGAGTTTGATCTGTGTAGTGAGACCCTATAGACCCTGTACTAAATATATTTTTAAAATGTGGTAACAAATATGATACAATATTATGTTTAGTTGTATTTTGCTTACATAATACAAACATGGAACTCATTTTCCACTGGGTGCTTTGGTTTTCAGCTCAGCAAATACCTTTTCTTGTATTTGTCAACTTCCCCCCAACCCAGCATATACCCTGTTGTATGTATTTATGTCTCATGCCCTGTCATCTCTCCAACAGACCCAGCAGCATGTCTAGTTAGTGTTTCCTACTGGACAGGGAGCCCCACACCAACCATGACCAAAAGAAAGAAAAACCCACACACGCCAGAGCCCTGGAGGCTCTGGAATTGATTGCTATAAATCTATGTCATTTGGTAGCCATAAAAGTGAAGAAAAGGAAATGCTTTCAACGTAGAAATGAGTAACCTCTGACCTCTCTTTTCTGAGTGATTTCACGCTGGTATTTTCACCTTCCCCCAAATTATGGTAAACAAAATTGGGCTCCACAGCATGCTTACAGGGATTCTGCTCAGAACTTCAAACCTTGGGTCCATCTTGCGCTTAACCAGCTGCACAGCATTTGGAGAGCAAGTTACTCAGTGTTCAAAATGCAGTGACTGAGGTTGAAGTGAGGACCACTTACGAAATTTGTACGTGACATACATTATTTTTTCAAGAGACCACACTATTGCTTCACCCACAGATGTTGAAAATGTGATTTTCTCTACGTACCTGCAGAGGCTTGGTTTTGCCTTTGCTGCTCTTTGGAATATGTGGCTGATGAACTCGTTAGCATCAAGCTTGGCGTTTCACTGAGCCTGGAGACCAGACATCTGGATTCTGGATCTCAGTTTGAAGTGCATCCAAGCCCTTTTTAGTTACATCAGATAAAGTTTCACCTGTACAATTTCAAATCTCACCATCCTTGAAGGGCCTGAACACACTGTTATGTCTCTTTATGGTGGTTTATGCTTATTAAATATTAAAACCAAACATTACCACTATAAAAAGACTTTTACAGCCACGGGCATTTTTCCTGATAATAAAATTTTACTTTTATTATTCCTTCTATAGGGCTTATCTGGGATCTCACAGAAACTACTGAACTGGAAATACAGTAATGTGTGATCACTAGGGAGGGACACACTGCTGAGCCCCGGGAAGAGTGGCTGGGACCTGGGTGACACCCAGAGGTGTGACATGCATGCATTGCAGGTACATTGTCCTTGTCCTGTCAAAAGGGCAACAGATGCCAGGTCCTTCATTTACCCAGCTCTGTAAAATATTCCTCCCATAAAATTGGACTCAGGAAGCTCCCTCTCAGCTCTGGGGATTGGAATCTTGCTTGAGATATTTTCCATCCTTTTCTCTTAAGAGTAGGACCATTCTCCAAAATAGATGTTTTTCTGGGCAAGGACTGCACTGCATGTGGTGAGAGATCTAGGCCTGTACGGGGTTAACAGTGAGGACATAGCGCCATGGTGCGCTGGCTACTAGAACCATAAATCCTCCCTGAATCAACCCAACTTCAATATTCATGAGATCCCTGCAAGGGTTTCATGGCGCCATAAAAGTCTCTGTGGAGCACTCTGAATGCTAAATGGGATGAATTATTAAAGAGTAGCCCTACTCGCTTCTACCTGGGCTGGGTCAAGGGCAGGAGCATCTCTGTGGAGGCCGTGGGAGAGGTCAGTCATCTGGGACAAGGCGCTCTGCCAGGAGGACCAGGCTGGGCTGGAGCACAGGGCTGGAGCGTGCAGAAAGGTGTGGTGGGCCTGAAAGTGTTTCTACAGAGCATACACCATTGTGCATCCATGGGGCATGGCACAAGGCCACAGGGACAGTGGCTCAGACTAGGGAGACATTGGGTGTGGACAGAAGGGCAGAGAGAGCAGCTGGTCTAAAAATCATGGGTCTTCAACTTGCTTCTACTGTGCTTGTCTCTAGAAGAGAAAACATGTGATAGATAAGCTGTGTGTCTAATAAATTAAAAAGCAAAATGAAAGAGATGATAGGAAACAGGAAGAAAGATGTTTTGCAGATGCGAAATGAACCAAGAGGTGGGGGGAGCAGCAAGGGAGGGGTAGTGAAAAGAGCGAGAGGTGCTCTGCGCAGGCACCAACTCCACAGGATGAAGGCAGCCATTACGCACAGCACACATGGCCAAATAAAATAAAAATGCAGAATTAAGAAGAAAAATCCCTTGAGATGATGCTAGAGAAGGAGTCCACGAGGGGGAGGACACCAGCTGAGGATCTGAGGGAGAAGCCATGGATGAGTACAACTGTCCAGGGCTCACTGCCTGCTGGGTGGCCCATTGCATGCAGGGCAGGGGCTCTGGAGGAGGTGGCGGCCACTTCTGTTCAGGTGGGGATGATGTGTGTGGGATTTCCACTTGCAAGCACTAAGGAAAGCCATGATTTTGTCTGGAATTGGGCATCCTCTGAACCCCGACTACTTTCCCAGGGTGCCCATTCTTTCCCTGTGGAAATGTATGTTCCGTGTGAGTCAGTGTGTTCCTGAAAAGCCTTCCAGAGCCCAGAGGAAAGGTGGCTTGCCTGGCACAGAGGGATAGAGGTTGTCTGTCCCTCAGAGGTGGGTCCACACCCATATCCCCGGACATGTGAAGTGTCCTTATTTGGAAAAAGGTCTTTGCCTATGAAATATGTGTATGTGTGATGGTTTAGAGGCCGGTGATCACCCTGGATTATCCATCTTGGCACCGATATCCAGTGACAAGTGTCCTTACCTGAGAAGCAAGAGAAGCACCCAGCAGAAGGTCATGTGAGAGAGGTCACAGAGACTGTGGGGGAGTGATCCTGGCCAAGGTACCTCTGGGGCCTGGAAGTGGGGAAAGATACGAAGAGGCTACCTGAAGGCCCCTGGAGGAAGCAAGACTCTGAGGACAGTTTGACTTTGGACAGCAGCTTCCAGTCCTTGACAGTAGAACTATGTCACTTGGTGCCACTTGGGATAGTCAGGGCAACCAAAGGGAAACCAGTGCTTCCAAATGCCCAGGACTTGCTGGAGGACCCCGAGTGCAGATGGGAGGGACCTCAGAGAAGATGGGGTTCCCTGGAGGGCTGGCCCTGCCCATGTGCCCTCTTCCTCACTTCAGAGTTGGAAGAGACACTGAAGCAGATGCCCATTGGCCCTGAGTTATTAGAGACTTTAAAATTGTGTTAGAACTATCTGATAAAGTTCATTTCAGTGTCAATTGGTTGCATGATCTGGATATTTTATTGTTTAGATGTGAATCTCTAGCAGATTAGCTGCACTGTAGTATGGCCTGAGATGGTTTCAAATGGTGGCCACCCAGTTCTGTGCCTAGACAGACTCTCTGCCACCTACTTTCAGGGCCCCATGGGCTGGGTTGTTAATTTCTTGTCTCTGATTTGAATGTGATCCATACAGGATGATGCCTTATGAAGAAATAAATTTTCTCATGATTCACACCATTCTGCATTCAAATTCCTCAACAGTTACTTGAAGCAGCGAGGCACCTTTGCCTTTTCCCTGCTCTCCTCTAACCTTGGGTTTCCAGGTTTTTATACCAAATCAATTTCTCTCTATAATTTACTTTTGAAAATATTTTATGCCAAATTATAGTTTTAGGAATTGAGAAATGTGGGTAAATTGCTAGCATGTTGGAGGCTGGAGAAACTTGTTAAGGGGAGAGGAAAAGCTATCCCATAATGCTTCATTGTTGCCATGGTGCTCTGCATGGTCATGATTCCCAGTTGCAGGCACAGCTCTTCTCTTGCCAAGTGCTGGGCGTGTGCCGGGCTCTCTCATGACCATAGTTTGTTGGTCCACATTGTGGACTGTAGTGTGTGCAGGCTGATCGTGCCCGGCTCACAGCTAGGCTACTGTGGTGCTGAGATGCACCCCACTGAGCTACACCCCAGCGGCCGTAGCCAGGTTGGAAATGCTTTGCGAGGGCTTCCCAAGGAGCTTCCGCCCATGACCACCTGGCCACTGCTACTGTACATGGTCTGCACAGAGCCCACAACAGAGACTACTGCCCCATAAGCAGACCAGCCAGCCAGCCCCACATGACATATTTCCTTCTGGAGGCTCTGTCCTATTGGGATGCCCTGGAGACTATGCTGACCCCCAGAATACACCTTGATGCCTGAGGTCCCATGCAGGGCCAGTGCCACCTTTCCTAGGCTACAGGTTCTCCCTGGAGAAGTGAGGTCCTGACAGGGGCACTTCCTGTGCTGACAAGGAGCCCCATGTCCTGGCACTCTCCACTTGCTGCTCAGTGCTGAGTGGGATGGTCTGTCTTAGTGGAGGCAGGAGTGAGAGAACTCTTGCTCCCTCTGTCTGTTTTGGACTAAGGCCTGCATGGGTGGCTCCACCAATCTGTGTTCTGGATTTGACATCAATGCCTGTTTCTGTGCCATTTATATCCCCTTCCACCCTGAGTTAGGTTTATCCTCTAAGGTCTCCATGCTCCCCATGGAGGGGAGCAGAAGCAGATTGGAATGGCCAGTGGTGGGTCATCAAACACCCTTTTTGAGGAGGTGTGTGATTTTGTTTAAATCACAACTGCACTCTGTTTACATCTTGAGTCCTGTCTGGATCAGAAGAACCTCTGCTTACTGTGGTTGGCTGAGTTGGGAGGAGCCTCTGGGCTAGAATCCAATGAACCAAAGTCAAGGCTGATCACTGCTGGTTGAGAAGCAGCCAGGGTGGTGCCTCACAGTATAAAAAGAACCACTTCGCCAATGCAGGAGTTGTGCGTTAATGCTACGCATGATAACAAATGGAAACTTATCTTCCGTGATGCAAATTAGTAAGGTAATTAGATATGGTACATATTATATTCTTCCAATTCACCTTGATAGAGTTCCTCCTCTTACTCCTGTGTCTAGAGCTTTATTTGTCTTAACACAAGGTCTGATTTGAGAACTGGGTGTCCCTGTTGGTGGTGCTTGTGTGAGGTTCCATCCCATTGAGTGTCACCAAGGACTTTGTTGTCTGATGGGCAGGTGCAGGCAGTTATAGATCAAATGCAGAGGCATTGTCCAAGGGGATCACTGTCCCCTCCTTCAGTCAGGGCCAGCTGTAGGCCAGCAATACCCTTGGTCTGGTCTCCAGGCAGACTCTGGTGTGCTTACCTCACCAACTGAGCCTCGTGGCATTGGAGCATGGAGCAGAGGTGGAGACAAGGGTGTCTTCAGGGTTAGAGAATAATCAGTTTTGCTCAGGGTGGGGTGGACAAGGCCGTGCATGGACTGTAGCATCTTGAGTAGTGGGGTAGATAGATCCCCTGGGAGGCTATGGTCAGGACCCAGTGAAGAGAGTGGGTTCCGTGTCCATGAGCTCTGCGCTGTAGTCTACCTCCCTCTGAGCAGACGGCTTGCACCCAACCACTAGCACATGGATGTTGGGTACTAGAGCAGGAAACTTCACCCCAGGGAAGAAGCTCAGCGGTTGTGGCCTTGCTTGGCTCCTTTCTTGGTCATACCTGGCTGCAGAGCTGTGAGTCCTGGAGACAGAACTCAGCCTTGAGCCTTACTGCAAGATCAGGTCAGCCAAAAGACCTCTTCACCCATGAGGAGGAATCGGGCTACAGGCAGGTACATTCTTCTTCCGGTTCTGACTCCACATTGGTCCTATCACCTCAGAGCCCCAGAATGGTATGAAACAGCTTGGACCTCTGGGCAAGTGGATCAGTCTCGGTGGAGGCATGTGGACAGGGCACCTCACTCCTCCTCCTCCTTTACAGCTACTCTATGGAGGAAGACATTCATATCTACAACTTCATCAGTGATCTAGGGACACAAGGTACTTTGATCTGCTCCTGAGAAGTCAGTCACCTGCTGCACCTGGTACAGATCTTAGATAGAGGGACACCTGTTCTGTAAGAGGCACCTATCGGTCTTTGTGTCGTGGTCTTTTTTCTTTCGTAATGCATTTCCTTGGAAATTTATAACAAAGTGTTACAGATCCAGTGGTTTAAACAGTAAAAGCGTGTCACCCAAGGTTCCAAAGCTAAAGAGCTCAGGTCAGCATTCAGCTGGGGAGGTTGTTTGTGAGGTCCTGATGCTGGCTCGCAGCTGATCATTTTCCCACAATGCCCTCATGGGGTCTCTCAGAGGACACATGTGGTGAGCAGGGAACCTCTGGTGTCACCTTGTATAAAGGCACAATCCCACCTGGGTTGGGGCTGTGTAATTGTGATGACTTCATTCAACTGTAATGACATCCATCCTCTGAGTGTATCTGTCCTGGAGTGGTGCCCAAGGAGAAGTGTCAAGCATGCAGTGCACAGTGCAAGGCTGTGCCCATGTGCGACTGGATGCCCACAGTGAGGCAGTGCCATCTGCTTGCTGCAGTTCCACACTTTGTGCCTGAGGTCTATCACCTGCAGGAACTGGAGAAGCCCCTCACCCACAGGAACACAATGGGGCAGTCTCCGGGGCAGCGAAGAGAAGGGCAAGGTCCTCAGGTAAGCGGCCAAGACCTGAGGATGGCTATCCCACCGGCCCAAGGAGCCCAGGGGAGAATCTGTCATGGGCCGGACCTGCAAGGGGGAGAAGGGTCCTTCCCTGAAGCCTGTAGGGTCATGAGGACAGGGACATGGGCCATTGCATGAGCCCCAGGAGTAGAATTATTTAACACTCCATATAAGACGGGTGACCTCACCTGCCCCTCAGCATTTAAATCAAGACAAGTCAGTCACACCTGTGCTAAACAGACATCCCCAGTGACCCCACCTGATGCGTTTCCCCAAGTGCGTGGCTCTGAGGTGTAAATCAGAGAGTTCTGAATAACACAGGTTACCAGAGGAGGCCTCTGCACCCCAGAGATCATGGAGTTCCACATACTAAAGGACTGGCCCCCACATAGATTTGCATTTGAAATGTGTGCTCTTCATTATAATTTTGCAGTTTTTTCTTTTTGCTGAAGTCTTTGAAGGTATGGATGTTAAAATTTTGACTTTGTTAAAAACACACAATGATGCTACAGGAATAGGTATTTTAAAACTTCTCCCATATAGTTTCGAGGAGGTAAGAGAAGACATCTATAAATATTCATGAGATTCATTATGCAATCACGTTGAATAGTAGCTTCTGGTTTGGCACATCAGGGACGCCCTGCTCTGGCCCTTTGCTGGGTGCCACTGCCCACCCTCCCCTCTTGCCGTCCTCCCTTCCCCTTCCCTATTTCCCATGCTCATGTCTTCTCTGGGAAAGGACAGCAGCATAAGGGCCCCATGGTGAATGGAGCAGCGTGGTGATTCTGAGCAGATGTGACGCTGGCCTGCCTACCCTGCAGGGAGAGGGGTGGATGGTTGCTGAGCTAATGACTGGGACACAGGAGGGTGAACTCCCAGGACAGAGTGTGGAAGGAAGGTCTACGTGCAAGGATGCCATGATGTGTCTCTGTGGGTTTGGTCCTTGTCCCAGGACTTGGTTGGTGACAGTGGCATCCACAATCTGCCACAGGCATGGGCTCTATGCTGTGCTCTGGCCCCCATAATCCATCTCCATGAGGAGGTGCTGAGACAGGCACCTCCCCTCCAGCTTTACTGCTTGCCTTGGCCAGGAGCAGTTTCTGGAATGGCTTCATGGGCCATGTCCATGTCCGTGGCTCCACTGTGCAACTCCTCTCCACCTTCACTGCCACTCCGGATCACATGCTGCTGCAGAATGGGCATGATGCCACAGCGATGCCTCTCAGCATCAAGCTACCATGCACGAGAAAAAGCCCATTTCTTAACTAATGTTTAAATTATAAATACACAAACTGCTGTGTGATCTTAATGTGCACATTTCCAGCGTCCTCCCTTTTGATTCCTCTCAGGTTGCTCCTGTCCATCCATGTGTTACTGTCTTGGGTGCTCTGTCTACACTTGCAATATTGTTTGAACTAAGTCAAGAACCCCTGCAGGTGCTTGCTGTGGTTGATTCCTCAGCATATGCCATTTGGGCTTACACTTCTGTATCTGAATAAAAGGGTTGGCAATGGTCAGCATGCTACTTACAACACAAAAAGTTCAAGCCAGACAGCTTGTGTGTCCGAATCAGGGATGAGTAAGTTTAGAATGGCTTTGAGGCATTTCAGCTGTGGGCCTGGCAATGAGCTCCCCTCTGCTATTACCATCAACACACATTGCAAACAGATAGCCAAGTGGAGAACCACAAGTGTGTTTTGAAATTGAAGGCTTTTCTGGTGCGATTCATCTTTAACTCTCCTCAAAGCAAAGTAGCTTTTGCTCTGTCATCTGACTCCTCACATTCAGGGTCAGGGGAATTTTTCTCTTTTGTCTTCCTGTCTGCAAGATAGCATTTTGAGAGGACTGACCTAAGCTTAGGAAGGGCTTCAGTTTTGTGAAAACCTGGCCTTCTGCTAGGCAAGAAGGCGACCATGTGTCCCTGCATCTGGCAGGCTGATCATGGCACCTCCAGATGCCAAGCAGTATCAGAGCCCAGGTTCTCTGTGTCCACGTGGTCTTCAAGGAGCCTGAGGTCACTGCTATGTCTTAGGCCCTCTGTGGATTCTCAAGCTATGCTGTGTACAGTGTTATGTTCTCCTTGCCACAAACAGAAATTGTGCCCATCCCAGCTGCCCTGTGCAGCCGGCGGGGAGGTCAGTCCGCTCACACCCATGCCTTTAGTCGTGCAGTCTTCTGCCTTCACCACCACTCTTCAGAAGGGAAGTCTTCATTGTCTACTTCCATATATTTCTGGTGTTCTCACTTAAAATCTGACCTCTGCTCAGAGGAAATTGTTTGGTATTGTGTGTGACATTTTGCACAGACACAGATGATAGGGAAAGGTGGTACTAATCAGAAGTCAAGTGCTCACCCCACCATAGGACCTGGTGATCCATCCCTGAGGACATGGTACAGGGAGAAACTCCTCCTGAAACTGCACATGAGTGTTTGTGGCTGCATAGTTGCAGGAGCCAGAGTCAGAAACAGCCCCAAAGCACAAGGGATGGATGTGTCGAAGATAAATGGGGAGCATCCTTTTCGGGTAGCATTTCTCAACCTCAGGAAGGAAGGAAGAGCTAGAGCAAGCTATGACAGGGGCCACTGTGCACACTATGGGGAGGGAAGAAGCCAGTCAGAAAATGTCACCTCTAATGTGATTGTGTTGTGTGAGATGCCTGGTATAGGGTTACCTCTAGGCTGGAGACCAACTAGGGTTTGAAGAGCTGGGGATGGGAGATGTGGGTGTGATCTCTGAGGTCTTCAGGTTTTCCTTTGGATGTGATAAAGATGTTTTAGAATCGGGGTAGTCCTCATTACACATCGCTGTGAATAAAACAAAACCAAAGGCATGGTGCTGGTTCCTTTCCAAGAATGAAATGTGTGCTCACTCCAAGAGCTGCTAGCAAAGCAGGGAAATAAATCTTTGTAAATGAGCACCAGGGCCAAGGCCACTTCTCCCTGATACTCATCCAGATATGTGCAGACCCTCCTCACCCAACTTCTGGAACCCTAAGCCAATCAAGGTAACAATCCACAGCAATGGCCCCAAGGTTAATTCTTTTTAAAAAAGAGGTGTCTCTAGTGCTTGGAAATACATATTTTAGCCCCACAAATGGGGAACCTGCTCACTAAATACAAAAAGGGGTTAAGACAAGGCAAGAGGCAGAGGTTTTGGCTTGGCATGGGTTGACTGTGCAGGATGCTGGACGAGGCAGACAGAGGTGGCTCAGCCCTTGGGCTGGGGCTTTGGGAAGGGAAAGGCATGGAGATATAGCAGATGGCTGAAAGCTCCTGCAGTCTGCTCATGTGCTGATGAGTGTCTCCCCAGTGCTCATGAAGACCCTCTGGGCTGTGGCAAAGCACTATCTCTGAGCATGGGACAAGCTCCTGGGCCCTGCCAGGACCCAACCTAATTCCAGACGCTGGATGAGAAACAAAGGCAGTCAGCCAATGCTTGGAGACTCCGTGAGAAATTAAAATAAAAAAATAAGATCAGAGACGCATCTCAGCGAATTCCACTCCAGGTCCTCCCACTACCTGTGAGCACGCCCATCCCATCTCCTCACTGCTTCCTGCAGCAGCTCTGGAGTGCCTTTTCCTGAGTGCCTTTGGCTGTGCTGTCCTGGCAGCACTGATGCCCTGAGGGGCTTCCAAACATTTACTTGTTGTGGTGTTTCACTTTGGACAAGCCAGAAGTGATAAAGCTGCCAGCCCTGGTGAATGAGATGGTTGTGGACACAGTGTCATGCTTTTATGAGCTTGTCTTTTCATTGTATGGCAGTAAGTAGCAACTTTCATACATTCATATATATATATATATATATATATATATATATATATATATATATATATATATATATATTACACCTTGTAAAGACACTCATGAAAGAGGGTTTCCACTACTTCATAAAACAAGAACAATGATAGAATGATTACATTCAAAGCGAGGGGGAATAGTTTGAGGATTTAAAGGAAACATGACTTTTACTATAATAATATGTTAAATTTAATCATTGTGGGTACATTTGATGATATCTCATAAAAATCATTCTGCTCTCCTCAGACACTGCCCAAACGTAATTGCTAAGAATTTATAAATAACTGATTGCACGTACTACTCACTCCTTCATGCAGCCATTCAACCAGCAGACTCCACCATTATATGGGATATTCCCTTGCTCTGGGCCCTAGCGGGGGGCATGTCCCATGCCCAGTTCCCAGATCCATCCCCCAGCCTTGCCCTGTCTGGGGGTGCAGTGATGAAATGGCATGTGGCCTTTTGTTCTAAGAGGATTCCAGCTTCAATCTAAGATGAATCGAATTCTCACAGAGCTTTGTCTAGTGCTTACGAAGGAGAGTAAAGGCCAGAAGGGCAAGGCTGAGGGGAGAGAGCCTAAGCTCTCCTTTTACCTCCCTGAGTATGAGGACAGCTCAGGACCCAGGCTGAGGGGGGCAGGAATTGGCCTGTGAACCTTCTGGACAGGTTGCCCTTTGGCCTCCTAGAGCTAGGAGAAAAGAGGTCTATGGGAGATCATTGCCGTAAAATGCCTGGAAGAGAGCATGGCTTTGCCAGCTCTCCTCACACAGTTGGGACTGGCTACCACACCCCTGCAGCCTGTGCCAGGCTCTGCGGTATTCATCTTATTTCAAAGATAGCTGAGTGTCCAGGGCAACAAGCAGAAATACGTCCTTTGGTGACTTTTTCTTGAAAATAAGCTGAAATGATATGAAGAAATTCTTCCTAACTTTGAAGACAAAGATGGGCTGGAAGAAGCTGACGACCATAAACGGGAAAAGGAGGAGAAGGAGGCAGGCGTAGCATTCCTGGCACAACGTGGTCAACATGAAGAGTGCAGCCGGGCCACCTCCCACGCTCAGAGCCTAAGGTGGGCCCAGTGGCTCGCTTACTCCTTTCCTTTTGGCAGTTTCCTTGCCGGCTATAGATTGAAGAAAATAGCAATAAGCATCTTTGGACCACAAACAGATGCGCTTGATAAAGAAAATGTCAGCAAAAATACTAAAGCGATGTGTCACAGCGGCTTTCTGACAGATAGAGGGAAAAGGTAAAAAATGTTCTATCATGTCCAACAAGGTGTTCTTTTTGAGATTTAAAGATCAGTGTGCAACTTTAAACATGTCTGTCACTTTGGCTGTGACTGCAGCTATCGGGGGCTTCACAAGAACTTTATCAGCTCCGCATAGGGGGAAAGAAAGAAACCTGCTCCCATTTATCTCCACTCGCTTCCCTTCAAAGCCAACAAATAAATTACAGTGTACATTTGATACAAATTGATTTCTTAACTCAAATAACAATGTTGTCCTCCCGGTCGGGCCATGTGTCACTCACTGGCGAGGCTGAGTGAAAGGCTCAATCCGTCTGGGTGACAGAAATAGGCCTGACGCTTCTCACCGAGGAATGCTAATCACCAGGCTGGCCTGGCCTTTGTGGACCAGCCGCGATAAGGGGAATCAGGCCTCCCTGTCACTCGGCGCCAGCCCGGCAAGCGTTTGTTCCAGCGCGCGTCCGGCCCAGAGTTGCCAGCTTATTTCATGTGGGAAAATAAGATCGGACTCTGTGGCCGAGATGCCCGGTGCTGCTCCGGCACTCGGGGCCCACGTGAAGGAGACATTGAATGTCCCGTGCTGATCGTATCAGCCACTGAAGAAATGAGATATTGGCAGGGGCTGTTGACTCGCTCCCAGCTGAGCGGGTTAATAAGGTGCGGAGGAGGCCACAGGCTAATTGGATTTGCCCAGCCTTGATAAACAGTGCTGAGCAGTGCAGCCCCAGTGCTCGGCTTTGTTTGCATCACAGCCAGGAGGGGAGAAAGAGGCTACTCTGAGACCTGGGTGTCTGCTGGATCCATCCTGGCCTCGTCAGGCTCTGCATGGCACAGGTGTGGGGCTCTCTGATGCAAATCTGAAAGGTTACACCTACAGAACCCACATTACAGTGTACAACTCTGAGATCTCAGTGGACTAAGGGCCTGCTTAGGCAAGCTCAGGGACTGGGGTTTGATCTCTGGCACCCCATGTGGTGTCAGACCCACCTCTGCGTGTGCTGAGCTGGTGACTGCATCCGAGCATAGTAGCCTGTAATCCCAGCTCTGGGGTGGTAGAAAACATGAGAATCACTACAAATTGGAGCTGTGTAGTAAGACCCTGTACAAATCGATCAATCAATCAATCAATCAGATATAAACACACAATGCAGAGGCCCCTGAGTGCCAGGTTGGGTGGGGGCATTGGTGGCCTTTCTCCAGATCTTTGTCCCTCTGTCCATCCATCTGTCTCTGGGTGACCTGCCCATGCTGGACTTCATGTGTGTTGCTGTGAGGGCTGTGTTCTCTCTGCTAGTGTAGGTGGCTTGTCTAGTGTAGTGTAGGTGCACCCAGGCCACTGTGGACCTCATGAAAGAGGCCTCCCCAGAGACATTCTCACTCCTGGTCACCAGTGGGAGGCCTGTTCTGGGCCAAGAAACACCTTCAACCCATGAAGACCCACATCACCCACCTCACTCCTTGTACCACTTCCTAAGGGTGCTACGCAAGGTTTAATATGCATCCCCGCTGATCTTGAACCTGAACTACAGAGTTCACAGGAGGCGCAGACAGCTTCCGGTGCAAGTCCTGGTGAGGATCTATGATCCAGTCAAGTAGAGCCTGCTGGAAGTAAGAGATACATTTTGATTTTGTGTTGATGTAGACACTGATATATGACTAAAGGCTATACTGACATTTACATACCGGTGCTTATGAAGTCTACCTAGTTCATGAGGCTTTCCATTTGCATCCTCTGAATAGCTTAGAAGTTGCCTTCACCCTTCCCATGTGTACAGCTCCAGCTCATCCTTAGTCTCTGAGGCCATGCTATCTCTGGGAGAAAAAGTACAGGTCACCAAATGGCCAGGGGACAAAGCTGTGGACTTTTCCAACATGTTTCCCTGAGTATTTGGAAGTATCCTACCTAATGGACATTGAACTCTTGACTATAAGTGCAAAAGTAATGTTATATAGGATTTCCTGAGTAGATACATCAGCTAAGATTTTTGTCTTCTAATCAAAGTCATACTGATGTCTCTATTTGTCTATGTTCAGCAGTTCTTCTGAAGACCAAGGCAGGCTGGGTTCTGAAGTGTATATTGCTTTATTTTATTTTATTTACTTATTTTTATTTTTTGTACCAGGGATGAAACCAAACCATGTGCTTGCCAGCCAGGCACTTATGCTGCTGAGCTGTATCCTTGACCCTGCACTAGATTTCTTTTGTTTCAAAGTTTCATTTATTTATCTATTAGTTGGTACAGAGTCTCACTATGCAGCTCAGATTCATAGTGATCCTCCTGTCTCAGCCTCCCTGGTGCTGGAATTACAGGTGTGTGCCACCATTCCTGGTTTCGGGGCTGGCACAATCTGAGGTTCCAGGCCTTGAGCAGCATGTGATATCAGGGATCAAACTTAGGTCCTTGTGCTTGCCAGGCAGGCACTTAGACCACTGAGCTATTTTCCAGGCCCTCCACCAGATTTCTACAAGGTCAGAAACTAGAAGGAGAGTACCTACCCTCTGCTGCATGCCCTTCTTCTGATCCAAGTCCCCTCAGCTAATCCCACTGGCCAGGGCTGTAGAGATGTAGCAGATTCATTTTCCCTATCTTGTTGTACCTCGGGGTTGTGGTATAAGAGGACATTAGAGTCACTGGTGACAGCTGGACCACCTGTCAGTAAGCTAGGACCAGAGCTGAACCCTAGAAGTGTCCATCTGGGGAGACTTTTGTGTGTTCAAGAGATAAGCCAGTCAGAGAGAGCTTGAGATTCTTGGGGTCTTGTGGTGAGTACAGCCTGAGTCTTCAGAGCCCTGCTGGGGACTTTTCCTGGAACCCTTGGTTCCTGCCACTGCACTGCACACCTGTGTCACTCTGCAGGGTAGTCGCAGGCCTAGAGCTCCATGAGGTGGGTGCCACAGAGACTGTGAGACCTTTCTCTGGTTTGGGAGGATGGCTCTGGTGTCCCTGGCTCTTAGACACACCATCTTCTCTGGTCCTGTGTTTTCTCAGCATGTGTCCCCATGTCTCTGTCCTCATCAAAGCTCAGTTACTGCCTCCCTCAGTGAGACTTGACTTTAGCAGCCCCATTTTCAGATACACTCTGTGCGTTTCCAAGGTGCAGGCTATTAGGACTCATTGGCCTGGGACACTGAGGAAGAGTCACCCTTGCCTCCATGGATCTAATCAGCTTCTCCGTGAATCATGGACAAGCAATTCATCATCTACCCCCTGTTGGGAACACTCTCTTCTTATGTACAAGCTGGTCATGTGTAAAACAGGGGCTCAGGGAGGTTGAGTGAGTGAAACAATGTCACACAGTGAGGAGCAATGGGTTGAGAATTCAGGAGCTCTAGAAGGCTCTACTAACTGCTCGTGTGTACCTCTCTATAGACAGGAAGTATGTAAGCTGTGTGACTGCAGGGGAAGACTCCTCTCTACAGGCTTGCACCCTGGTGTGCTCTTGGGGCAAGCCTCGCCCTCGGGGTGGCTTCGAAGTTAGTGGAGTTTTGTGCATTTGAGCTCATGAAAACAGATCTTGGGGAAAAATCTTCTCTTTTGTTCTTTTAGGGGCATTTGTTTAATTATCTACTGGAGGCATTTTTGTCCCCAAAGCAATCACAATACCAAATGTTCTGCTTATTGCCAGTGTCTGCTGCAAAAATGGAAAATATTAAATCAAGCCTGCTCTCCTCAAAAGATAAAGTCTGCTTAAGAAAGTGCAATAGTGTAAAAAGTGTTCCGCAGCAGAAAGGAGCCTGTTCAGTCAGAATAAATAAAGAAAAGAAAACAATTTAAACCAAACTTTGCTTCAAGTGAAAATACACGTTTATTTTTAAAGAAAGAAAAATCACCCCTCACTGTCAGTGTGTGTCTGGGACAAAAACCTCTGATATAAAATTGGCTAAGCCTTAAAATATTTTATGTATAATGATTTCTTCCTTTAACGGTTTGAGAGTTTTATTATCTTTGGAAACACATCAGTGCATTGTAGATGCAGCAGGCTGAAGCCCGGGTTCAGCGGAGAGGATTTCAGTAACATAATTACAGTGTCATGGCAAATCAACCTGCCCTTCTTCTTGAATTACACTGTGGGTGCCGAGTGACTTTCTAAGAATTTGGTAGGATCAGTCTTAGTCCACAGGGGTGCAACAGATCCCGGAGCTTAAAGAACAGACACTGTTTACTTTTCCTTGCAGTTCTGGACGGTGGAGCATCTAAGATCAAGGTTGTGGCCACATTTGGCTCCTGTTGAGGCTTCCCTTGCTGATTTGTAGACAGCCACCTTGCCCTGCATCCTCATGGGAGGCAAAGAGCTGTGTTGTTACCACCGCCCCTGGTTAGGACTTCTTGCTTCTCAGTGACGTCTTTGTGCCTTCCTTCTATGCAGTCATTCTGGGGGAATCAGCGTTCAGTGTAAGCATTGCAGGGGAACATTGCTTGGCCCTTTCCACATCTCGGTTATTGTCTGAGTACATGTTTATCCATGCCTATGGGCCAGGGATTTTTCTACTGTCAAGGTCACTTCTGGTTAAGGTAACTTAAGAGCCATACTTTCCAACCTTTTTCACAATGGGCCTGAGACAGCTATGAGAGTTTTAGAAAGTTCCATGAAGTTCAACTATAATGAAAGTGCTCTCCATCTGGGGATGTGCATTCTAAGAGATACATTATCTTCTCAACAAAGCGAGCAACCAGGAAAACAAAAAACCACTTTCCAAATCCTGTCTTGGGCACTGCATGGATAGTCTCCTGACCTACCCTCCTAACTCTAAAGTTTGGGGTTCACAATGTGCTCATTTTTTTGAATAAATAGAATGCTATTATTGGTCATTTTTACCGAATATTTTACATTACTTTTTTCTTTATTTACAATGTCACTGGTTCAGCTAACCATATTTCAGCACCACTGAATCCAGATATAAAGGAAATTGTAACACAAATTGTCAGGTATAAAAATATTCTCACCATGAACATTGGTCAGCTCCCAAGACACAGGGACCTGGCCCACAATTTCAAGGAGAGGCTCACTTGGCTCATAGTCTCAGAGGGTGAAGTCCACGGTCACCATTTTAAGGTAGCAGCATCATGAGGGATGGACATGGCTGGATGAAGTGGGGACACATGTGAAGAAGGGGTGAGGGGCTTGATTTGTCCCCAGGCCCACCATTGTGAGACCTACTCAGATATACCCAAGAGTCCGAAGCCAGTTAAGCTGACACAGTCAAGTTCAACCACCATGCCATGAATCAGGTTTGTACTTCAGAGCTGCATCTTATAGCTTGTGAGCCTTTCACACATTTTCCTACAGGAGTCCTCATTGCACACCATGAAGAAGTCCTCATTGCTATCTCCCCATAGGAGGGGAACCAGCAGGGACAGAGTGTGGCCAGAGCTACTGTGAAACTGGGGAACAGTTCCTTGGGTTTTGCAATTCTAAAAGAAGAATACATTGGTGTTTGAACTAAGCTTAACATTTCATTCTCTGTTTGATTTCAAGCTCTTTGTGTTTTCCTCATAGACAAAAGATCAATGTTCTAAGGACAAATATAAAGACTGTAGTATTTTACTCTTTAACACAGTTGTCATGATCAGCAAATGTGGCACATTTGCAGCATCATGAAGAGGAACTTTTCATCCCATATTTCTACAGGATCAATTTGTGGCCCTATAATCCCAGTGGTTAGGAGGAAGCAATACCTGAGCTGTCAGTCACTGCTTTATCCTGCACAGACAGTGCTTCTTTTCCCTGTCTTGAAAAACAGACATGGATGATGCCGTTACCCTTTCTAGGTTAAATAGAAATTGAATGGGTTGAAAAGTGCAAAGGATCAGAGGCCTGCCCAGCTCACGTGCTGAGCCCTGATGCTGCTGAAACTATGGCGCAGGTGAAATAAAGAGAGCCATGCTTGTCCCGCTCAGAGGACAGTCCCTGTGTGCAAGTTATCGGATGACAGCCCAATGGGGCAGAGGCTGGGGTGCAGAAACTCTCCAGAACAAGTGTGATCATGACTGCCTGCTGGGTAGATTCATGTCACCATCACTCCATGATGAGAATGGAAATCACAAGGGTGCTCAGCATGCAGTCCTGGGCTGAATGCCCAGGTCCCTTCTTTCAGGGCCACAGCCACAGAAAAAGGCAGTCACTCAGTGTCCCTGAGGCGTTACCTGTTGTGGGGATAGAAACTGGGATTCAATGCAAGGGCAGCTGCTGGCTATCCCAACATAATTCCTCCGCACCCTTCTGTATGGCAGGGGAGCACATCACATCAGCCACCCACGGGGGGAGTGATGAGTTTTAAATGGATTTGAAGAGAATACTATCAGTCCTTCCCCAACTTTTGTTGGTTCATCTTTGTGGCAATCAGAAGAGACAATTTCTGCTTATTTGGTCATCACATTGAGCCTTACTATGGCTTTCAAATAACATGAGTTGGGAATAAAGTCTGAGGTGTTGAAAAATTGTCAATACCACCTCCCCTTAGCATTGTTCTTTTCTCTGAGCATGATGCTCTAGTGCCATCTCTGGAAAGCATTGTATCATGTGTTTTCAAAGTTTTCTTTACTCAGCTTTCTTGGTCAAAGGAAATCAAGTGCAAATGAGCCTACTGACCCAACTTGCTCAGAAGAAACAAGTGATGTGTTCTCCACTGCTGCAACCAGGGCTTTGGGAATCTGCTTTTGTCAGCATGTGGTAGCCAAGGGAAACACAGGCTTCTCGCAAGAGATAAAATTAATTATCCCTATTTGCCACATATACAATATTTTAGGCATTAAGTACACCATTAATATATACAAACACTCAATGTTGTACAGTGTTTTATTAAATTCACTTATCTTGCCCTTTCACTTTATTATTGAATTAAAGCATAAAAAGCAACACTAACATATCTTGTGTCAGATAATTGCATTTCTTTTCTCTGTTTTTCTCCTCTCAGAAATATAGTGCTCTCATAGGATATCCAAAACAGGTAATTCATATTCAAGTTCAACTAAAATTAATTGAGTACCTACCCCATATCAGACAAGGTATTACTTCATTAATGAAGGGATTATTTATCAAACTCAAGTGTTGTACTGAAGCAGGGGGAAAGGAGGCGGCCTTGCTTAGATGACAGTGTGGATATGGGTGGATGCAACATACCAAATAAGCTCTGAGTTCATGAGAAGGACACTGTTGTACACACCATGAATCTCCTTTATCTGTTGTGGAAGAGAGCTAGGAATTTAAAAAGTATACGGAAAAAGATTATTCTGTGTAGCTCAGCATCCCAGAAGTATGTGTCCTTTAATCTTTATTGTCAACTTGGGTGGATTGGAGACTCCCGGGGAGGCCAGGGATCATGGGAATAGTCAGTTCACCACTTGATTAATCCTCTGATGTGAAGGGCTGAACACATTGTTAGGAAGTAGGGCCCAGTTGAGGGGTAGCAAGCCATGCCTTTGGAGTTATGTCCCTCCTGGGCTCCCTTCCTCTGTTTTCTGCTTCTATTCTACAATAAAAGGAACAGGTTTGTTTCACCATGTCCTTCCACCATGATGCTCCTGCCTTGGTCCTTGCATACCCATGGACTGAAACCTCTGGAGCCATGATCCAAATAAACCCTTTTCTTCTTTAGGCTGTGAGAGGTGGGAATTTTGTTTCAGGAATGGAAAATCTGATGAATACAACATTGAACCCATTTTAGAAGCAGACAAAGTATTGCAATTTACATTTCTCCAAAGACACCAATGTCATGGAAAGATACTCAGACATCACTAAGCATTGGCCACAAGTGAGTTACAGACACAGTGCAATGTTACTTTATACTCATTGGGCAGCCTACAACTGATAAAAGACTAGAACACAAGTGTTGGTAAAGATGTACAGAAAATTGGACAGATGTGCATTGTGGGTGGGAATGTCAAATGAGGCAGCCATTGAGCAAAACCTCCCCAGTTGTTCCTTTGGAACCTCAACATCATTTAGTGTACAAGCCAGCAGCTCCACTCCAGAACCAAAGGGCTGAAAGCAGAAACTCCAGCAGAAACGTGCAGATCTGGGGTTGTTGCACCACCATTCACAAGAGTTGAAAGGAAGAAGCAGCAACAGATGAATAAATAAAATGTGGTGCATGCATATGGTGGAATATTATTCTGTGCTGAAATGGAAGGGAATACTGACACAGATACAAGATGCATACACCCAGCGGGCCTCCTGGCGAGTGAAGAAGCCAGCTAGATGCCAGGACAGATGCTGGGCAGATACTTACAGGAAACTCCTAGAGAAGACTGAATTTTGAAGATGCACAGGAGAGTGGGTTCCTAGAGGTGGAGAGAGGGATAGGAGCCAGCATTTCATGTGTACAGAAATTTGGTTGGAGAAGGGCCAGGGGAGGGCAGGAAGGTGGTGACCGTGGCAGGACACTGGTTGTCTTGAATTCCACTGGGTGACTCACTCAACTGATAGATCAAGAGGGAATTTTCACGTCATGCCTATCTTGCCCCCAACACTATTCTTTCCAGCCAAACTCTTCCTGCTACTATTGGAGGAGAATTTTGGAGATAAAGTGCACAACGCAAAAGGTTGAGAAACTCCTTTCAGGTTTATGGATCGCCTCTAAACCAATGTAGGAAAATAAAATTGAGTTACTTAGTTGTCTATAGAAATGACAGTTTAAATGGTCTGAGTAAATATCGGTGATGCGAGGTATAAAGATTCTAGTGGGATCTCCTGCTAACTGGTCCCATGAGAAGGAATCGGTGCAACTCCACCACCACGATCATAACTAGTAATGGGCCGGCTCTCCCTAGGGCTCCCTCAAGCACTGGCTTTTCTTCACAGGAAAGGCTGCTTTATTTCACAGCTCCAGTTTGCTTTTCTTATTTTTCTTTCTGTTTTTTCACCTTCTAATTGCTAGAGTGACTGCTTCCTCCATGAGGGTATTTCAGAAGTGAATGTAACTATGATGTGCTGAGGGCCACCCCGGCGACCTTCTTTCTGGACAGCCGCTGGTGATGGGGACAGTGAGCACTCATTCTGTGTTCACTTGTCTTAAAACAAAGCATCTGCAGGGGAGTGTCTTCCTCATAGAGCAAGGAACAAAGCATTTATGTTGTCAGAACAGCAGGAGGGTGGACAGTGCTGAGCTCTGTGGTCCTTGCCATCTTCTTCCTGCCTCATCTTTGATCGGGATGGAATCAGATCAGTGATGGCGAACCTTTCAGAGTTTGCAGTGATAACAAATGGCCTACTGTGGCATGCGTGCCCAGGGTGGCTACCACTGCCTTAAGCTAACTTCCCTCCAGGAAAGAGCCACAGAAATCTGCAGGCCTTCAGCTTGTACTTGATCCTCTTTGGTGACATTTTCTTGGTGATAAGAGATTAGGAAAGCAGAGAGGGATACCACGAGAGACTCTGTGAGAGATGCCCTGCATGACATCAAGCAAAGGGACAAGAGAAGGGACATTTGGCCATTGGTGGGAAATCAAAAAGCTCTGGCTTGGTGGCATTATTTAAATTGTGGGCAAAGTTGCCAGAAAAGGCGTAGAGATGGAGATGGCAGAAGACTGTGGGTAATGGGGAGACTAACAAGGGCTGTGTATCCACAAGCCTCTTCTACAGTGGTTATAGCCAGTTCTCCCCTCCAGTGAGGGCTCAATGGATGCAGGAGGGGTTTATGTGTCTTTAATTTTTGTTAGTTCATGTCTGCTATAGTGATAAATCACACCCCTTGCAGGGAGTTGGTGCATACATAAAGCAGCTTTACTCTCTTCTCACCCACTTTCCCTGCCCTCTCTCCTCTTGCCTCTAGCTTGGCTCCCACTTACTGTTAGCATAAGATCTTCCTATTTCCTGTTATTTATCCTTTATTTTGCTTTTTAATTTTAATGCATTGGGGCTGGTGAGATAGCTCAGCAGACTGAGCACTTGCTTTGGCAAGCACAGGGACTGGGATTCGATCCTGATCCCTCATGCCACACTGGTCCCACCCCCAGGGTGTGCTGAACCACTGACTGAGTCCGGGTGTGGTGGTGCATGCCTGTAATTCCAGCACAGAGGAGGCTGAAAACAGGAGGAAATCTACAAGTCTGAGCTGCAGAGTGAAACCCTGCACCAAGTACGTAAATGAAAATAAATACTTTTAATTTATTTGTACTTTGGGCTTCTCGTGTATGAAAGCCATGCAATATTTAAGCTTATCTGTCTGATTCATTTCACTGAACACTATGGTCTCAAGGTACATCCATTTCTTTACAAATAGCTCAAACTGATCCTTCCTTATAGCACAATAGTACACCATTGTTTATGTATAGCACATTTTCTTCATCCACTCAAAAGCCGATGTGCAGATTAGACACTACACGACTGTCCTAGATAGGCAGAACCCATAGTGCCAAAATGCCCAATGTAACAGTCAGTGTTTACTAGAGAAACAGGTACAATGTGTGATGTATAACTGTATATGGATTGACAGATTGGCACATAATGCTGCCCAGACAGTTGTATTGAAGGCGCTAAAGCTGAAGTTGACCCTATGTGGGAGGGCAGGATGACACCTCATTGCCTAAAGCAGTCTGGCTACCTCAGTCTTGAGAAAACATCCTGCATGGACTTTGTGAGCTATTGGTCACTAGGCCTTGTGTCTTGCTTCTTTGTAAAAGTAGAAATAAAGGCCCTTAGGATTTTTCAGGGCTCATGTCACCGACCAGGCAGGTGCGTCACCACCTACCTAACCCAGATTTTTTCTTCTTGTCTATCTTTCCTCATTCCTAGCACCATTTTCTCCTCAAGTACAACAATCACACTGAATGACCCACTGATGCCTACAAGCTTAGTGAGGAAGAGTGTGAAAAGCCAGTCTGTGACTGATTGGGGTTCCAATGGACCTGTAGTGTCCTGGGCTCATCCATATCAGAAGATGGAGTCTGTGCTGGACACCAGGCGATGATGTCCAAGGTGATAGAGAAGACTGGAGTGCTTCTAAAAACATAGAAGGCAGCCTTCTTTTTTAATTTCCCTTTTATTTCATTCTGAGACAATTCTTCCCAAGGTGGGATTCCACACCCAGCACTGTGCTTGAGCCAGTCCTGTTGATTGTTCCTAAGGTTGACACAATGAACTATCACACCCATGCTTCTAAAACTGACAGGCAATCTTAATACAATCAAAATACCAATAACATTCCTCACAAAACTAATGACAATAATCTCAGAATCCTGTGGAATCAGCAGAGATGATGCAGAATAGCAAAACTGTAAGAGGTTTTCCACAGTGGAGTTCTGTACTTCTTACTTTGTTTGGCTGTGAACTTAAAACTTCTCTTAAGAATCGATAGAAAGGCCGACCAAATAGCTCAGTGGATTAAAACACTTGTAAGCAGGTGCAAGGGCTGGGTTTTGATCCCCAGGCTTGCCATGCTGGTCCCACCCTCGGGGAGCACTGAGATAGCAATTGAGACTGGGCCTGGTGGCGTGCACCTATAAGCCCAGCTCTTGGGAGCCTGTAAACAGGAGAATCACTATGAGAATGATCTATGCAATGAAACCCTGAATATCCTGTAGACCCTTCCCTAAAATAAAAAAAAAAAATTGGTAGAAAATTAGAACAGACAACTTACAAAAAAAAAAAATACAGATATCCAAGAAGCTCATGAAAAGATGCTTAGCATCATGAACCACAGTGGAAACCCAAGTCAGGCATCACGGACATTTGAGGGGTCTCTGTTAGACCCTGCCTCCTGGCCAGAGGACCCAGCACTGCCTGCGGTGGCCAGACCTGCGGGGAAGATGTATACACTACTGCTCAGGACCAACATGGCAGGATGTGCAGGACAGCAGCTTGGCAAGTTCTTGAATCATTAAACATGGACAACTGCATGCCCCAGATGTAATTGAGTATTCATTTGGCATCATTTGAGTATTGCAACCTGTGTGGACGCAATGTATGCCCATAGAGGACTGCAGCAGCATGCATTGGAGTTGCCAGACAGTGGAGCCAGCCCAAATGTCTGCAGGCAGAGAGCAGCTAGCCAGGGCTGGTGTGCAGTGTGCACCCACGGCACACTACTCTGCAGCACAGAGGAATGGCAAAGCTGCAGGAAGCCACACAGACACACAGCACGGTGAGACTCAAAGGCATTATGCATAACGAAAACACCAAAAAAAGAATGCCACATGCATAACTGCACCAGCATGACACCATGGAGACAAATGGAGAAGGGCATGTATCATCTCAGTGGCTGCCAGGAATTCGGAGTAGACCAGAAACTTTCTGATCTGACGGAATCGTTCTGTTTTGCTGGTGTTGGTAATGCAACTGTAAACATTTTTGCAAACTCAGAACAGTAACAATGGTGATTCTTGCTGAATGCAAATTATGCCTCAACAAGTCAGATTAAAAGCACATTGCGTTAAACAAGTCTTGCTTAGCTAGGCTGGATTTTTGCAGCCTCTAACCATTAGAGGAAATCACATTTCTATGTTGCACTAAAAAGAAAAGATGCAGGTCAGAAAGCATTGAATATGGTCTCAGCCAGGTGGGCATGGGGATGTGCTCAGTCAGGGGACTGAGGTCAAGGTACCAGGAAAAGCCTGGTGTCTTCCAATGACGGTGTCAAGAAGCCTGCTTCAAGGGTGTGAGTTAGGAAGGGAGAACAGGGAGGGGCACGGCACAAAACACGAAACTACCCTGGGCAGTGGCGCTGGGCACTGCAGGCGCAGCACCCCGGACAGCAGCATGCTCTGCCCTCCACTGAAGGCTCCTACTTACCACTGTCCCATCAGAGCCGCAGCAGTGCAGGCGAGAGGTCATGTGGCACGGGAGCATCTCGTTTGTTTGAGTCCAAACCCATCCTTCACTATCTCAGTCCTTCCCACAGTCTTTGTGTGGGGCTCCATAATAAGTTGATTAAGGCCTGAAAATCTGTTTTGGCTGAGCGTATTTGGAATATTGAAAGTTATTTTTACACAGAAGGGTTAACTGACTTTCAGCTCAATTTCTTTTATAAGTCTTTGATAAATGGCCCTTCATTTCTGTCTAACTTTGTTTTTTAGAGATAGTAGTAACAGGAACTGCAGAGATGTGTTTAATTTAATAGTGGGATCTCAATACTGCTACATATTGCTTGTTATATATATATTTTTTGAAAATTCTAAAACCTTGATAAATTTCAGTACTTCATACTGATGTGAAATAAACCACTTTACTCCAGTGTGAAATGGTACCGGAAGTTAATTTAATAGGGTTTTATGTTTTTCTTCCTGAATCCTTCTCTGCCTGGGTAGGTCCTAGCATTGCCACACACATGCATGCACACGAGTGCATGCACACACACACACACGTACATACACATGCACATGCACAGAGAGGATGTGATCTTTATTCTTACACATGCACTGTGTGTTTTAGATCATCAAATTTCTAATCCTGTATTTTTTTAGATCATTTGATTTCTAATCCTGTGGCCCAGCCTGCTTTTTAATGGAGCCCCTGCAGAGGCAGGTCCCCCTTTATTACCCATTATCAATTAATAGAATGGATTTTGTCTCAGTTATGCCATAAAATCCACATGAAGGCAAAAGAAAAAGGGCTTTTGGCCTCTGTCGTTCAGCCCGGAGCAGAGGCAGCCCACACCCCATCATGCATAAAAGCAGAAAGAGCATTTATGAGCCCACTCGCGTGAAGCTTGAGTAGGCAGATTCATGAAATTCGCTGAGATTTGGATTAAATTTAAACCATTCTCTGCAGCTCTCCTTTTGATTAAGACTGTGTGTGCAGAGAAAACCGCACATTTGAATAGCACTTGGCTCTTTAAGAACTTTGAATTGCACAAATCTAAATTGAGCCTGGAGCTTGATCTCCAAGTGTACAGGAGAGCAATTTACATTCTGCATTCAGCCAGGACAAAGGAGGTGGCCTAGTCCACCCTTTGGAATTTGGGCTTTAGATCCAAGTTTATTAATATCAGGATCAACACCGAGGCAACTCATTCCACTGGCGCTTATTAAATTAAGAGAGTTGAAGTCCTCAAGCACAGTGTTCCAGCCGACGATGAGGATGAGTACAGGGAGTGAGAGCATTCCAGCCCTTCACACCCACACCCATATCCCCTCCAAGGAAGCACTGGTCAGTGACCCGAGTGGCCTGCATGGCCCAGAAATGAAAGTCTCTCTGTGCTAGCCATCCATAGGAACATATTTTTTTTAAGAGAGCTCTGTCCACTTTCCACCAACCATATCATCTGGGTTCTCTTTTCTCTAGAACACTCCACATTTCTGTCTGCCTGCTTCGGTCTTTCTGATCATCAGTGTGTGTGTGTGTGTGTGTGTGTGTGTGTGTGTGTGTGTGTGTGTGAACTTATTTTCATATCCTTCGCCTTAGAACATATTTTCAGATTGGTAAAAAAGATTCCCATCATCGCATGCAGTAGTTACAGGATGAAAGATGAGCCTGAGGGTCCACAGTGAGGCTGAGATATCTCTCCTGGGTCAGATATGATACTGGCATGAACCAGTCCCAGGAGTTCCATTGCCACCAAATTTGTGTCCATGTTAGAGGTCAGCCATGGTGTGTGGACTGCAGCTCTGGGTGCAGACTTGGTTCCAGACTGATCACTATGTCGGTGAAAGGAGTAGACAGGAAACCTTGCTGTCAAAGGTTCACAGAGAAGCCTGTGGGGGAGGCATGTGCCTGTAATTCCAGTGTGTTGGGAGATTGAGGCAGGAGGATCAGATGTTCAAGCAGAGCCTGACAAAGGCAGTAGCTTGTGTGACTCTGTCTCAAAATAAAAAAAATAAAAATAGCCTGGGTTTGTAGCTCACTGCAAAGATCCTGAGCCCAATCCCAAGTACCACACACATAGCTGCCAAAACTGTCCAGTACAGCTTTTTCTATAAGGAGTGCATACCCACACTTAAGGGGTGCCATCGTAGGACGTGATGGGGAGACCCTGGGCATGTGGCCTTCATCCCCTTCATCCCCTTGGTTTCCAGCCACAATGCCCTCCTCATCCAGCCTCTCTATCTCACGTGAAAAGCCAAAAAGCCACTGCTTAGCAGATACCAGTCCTCCACAGAGAGCAGCCAAGGAATGTCATGCCGGGAAAGTCAACCTTTAAAAGAAATCCTTCCAAAGACAGGGAAAGAACTTCATCCTCTGAAACCTAGCCTTGTCTCCTGTATGCTGTACTGGCATTCAGTGTTGTCCCTGCCCCTAGAGAGTGGCTGACATGTAATGGTGGTGTTTGTTGTTGACCCCTGCACATTAAAGGACATGAACACAAACACAGAAGCCCTTAAGCCATGGCCACGTTTCAGGATGTCTCCTCCTGATGCGAGAGGCTCCCAAATGTCACCTGCAGGACAGCTGAACATTTTGGATGCAAGGCAGAGGAAACCCAGGACTCTGGAACTGCAATGCAATGAGACTGTGGGTTCCATGTGAAATCCACTAAACACAAGCTTGCTGGTGGGTGCATGGTGTTTGGGAAATGACAGACAGCCAGGGAGGTGGCACAAAATGGGGCAGCCAGCAGCCACTGGCCTAGGTTGATGCTGTGCGTGGAGTCAGTCACCATGCAAACCTGTCACAGTCTGTGCATGCTGCTGTCACCCAACAGCGGGGGTGAGTCACTGAGTGTCCATGTTCCCACAGATCTGCAGCCTGGAAAGTCCCCAGTAGAGGGAGGGGTCAGCATGGTGTCAAGTGGGGATGCTGTTCCTGCTGACGCTGCCCAGGTGTCTTGCTACATGGCCCTGTGGCCACATATTTCTAACAGCTCTGTCTCTCTATGTCACTGAGCTGGAGAGCAGCATGGACAGTGGGCACTAGAGGAGCCATTAGTAGTGTCCTTATACATCAAGGCTGTGGGCTGTAGGCTGTGGACTGTGCTTGCCATTTCCTAGACACAGCTTTAAGCACTTGCTTCCCAGATAAATCACCAGTGCCTAGCCCAACACCAGCAGGAGGTGACAGCCCTGGGCTCCTTGCCTTCTGTGGGCCTCAGCCTCACTCTGCCCGAGGGAATCTGTCCCTCTCAGCTGTGTTTTATATCCCCAGACACAGTCCCCTGGGCTTCACTACCCTGCACCTGCTCGCACACCTGTGGCTGGGGCCCTGGGCCAAGGCCAGTAGGAGCAAGGCTGGATGTCAGCAGGGTTTCTGAACTATGGTGCTAAGTGACTCCTAGGAGAGTAGATTATTCTCTCCATTATAGCCATTTAAAAAAATATATATATGTTAACCTGCTATGATTTCATTTTTAATACTTGCACACAAATTTAGTAAACTTGTCCATATTAATTTCTAATAGTGCAAGTATGAAACTCACACAAACAAAAACTTTTTTGAGTTCTTCAATAACTTTTTGGTACAACAAGGTGTTTGGAAAATTAAACAGAAGAACTACTGGACTATTAAATATGTGTGTAATTTTATTACTAACCTAAGCAAGTAACAAATTTTGTGAAGCAAATCAAATAAAATAAGCAACATGATATCCAGTTCGGATGGGTAATCATTCACTGGATTATCTGCTGTTTAAATTGTGTACTATTTTGTATGAAATGGTTTCTTTCTGAGAAGTGTTCATGTGTCTTTCCAGGCTTGTATCTGCCTTTATTTCAAGCTCCATGGACATAGCATAGTTCTTCTTCCCAACCTGCCCACTCTTCCTCTGCCTTGCTGTCATTCCCATCTCCCAAGCCACACAACACCGTGCCACACCATGCCACATCTCAGCATGCCACACCACACCACACCATGCTGTGCCACACCTTGCCACACTACCCCACCCTGCTGTATAACCCAGAGCCTCACTGGCACTCGCATAAGCCTTGGGAGTTGAGGCTTGCTGTGGAGAGCGCTGGGGGCTAGCCATCTGGTGGAAGCAATTTCACCATCCAGTGCTAACATCTGTTGCTCACATATGAACACAGTGGCTGGAAATGTAATAAGATTTACAGTTCTGTTAAGTAGATTAATTTTGTAATATTTGCTTTCACCCCCCCTACAATTAATATTCATACTTCAACTTGGGAATTGCCATATAAAATACCTCAGAGCACTCAGTCTGACACGGCACATGGCTGGTCTGGTGGCCCAGTGTTCTCTCCTGCTGCGCCTCAGCCTGCCTTGGAGAGAATTTCAGCTCCTGACCCCCCAGGGTTGGCCGCCAGGCACTGCTGATATGCTCTTCCCCCACCACTGGCCTGAAGACACAGGGATACCAACAAGGACCTCTTTGGAGAGTGGATGCCACTTGTGGGAAGCGTGGCTTAAGTGCTCTGTCGAAAACTCCTTAAGCAGAGCAGCAGTGTCTGAAATGAGCAACTGCACCTCAGTGCAAGGCAGGATCAGACCCCCTGGCATGAGTTTGCTGGGTGGCCAGCCTTGCTGGCTGCAACAGCAGATGTCCGTGCCTCTGGACTCTGGAGCCTGGTGTCAAAGAGAAGGTGGGGCAGGGCTGGTTTTCCTGAGGAATCTTCTGGCTGCATCTTTACCTCCCTGTCTCAAAATCTCATCCTATTCTCTCTCTTTTTAAATTCTTTTCCTCAGCCTATGCCTGCAGTGCACAATGACTGCATGCCATGTGGGGAGCTATATGCAGCGTCCTCCTCCCTTGTCTCTCTTCTTTCTCCCTTTGTCCATCTCTTGATCCCCCTCCCATTTGGACAAACTCTATCTCCTTATGTCCTAGTCTCTATCTTTTAGTTGGCTTCTCATAGATATTACGGGTTGCTCATAAAAGAGAAACTGTATGACCTTTACTATTGCATGTCTGGTTTGTTTCAATTTTTGATGGTCTCAAGTTGTAGCTATTTCCTATGCATAACTCAAGATTGTGCTTCTTTGTGCCACAGTAGAAAGTTACTGTGTGCAAATAGAGTTTTCTTTCTCCATTCGTCTTTTGATGGACAGAGAAGTTGTTTCCAATATTTAGCTATTATAAGTTGTGCTGCTATAAGCTTGCATGTGCATGGATTATGGGATGGTTGTAATATGAGGTCTTTAATCCCTTGGGAAGATGCCCAGAAGGTGAATCATTTGGTCAGGTGGAATTTCCACTTACAATGTTCTAATGATCTCCATACTGAGTTCCAGAGTGGCACCAGTTTACATTCTCACTAACAGGGTTGGAAGGGTTTCTATTTCTCCATAGTCATATTGGATTGGGAGTCACTGTCCAAACTCATGTTGACCTAACCCCAAGCACAATGGAATCTTCAGAAACTAGGGGTTGGGAGACCCACACTACTGTGTGGATTTTGGGTGACACCATCTAGTCAATAATGCCTTCCGTGGAGAGTAAGTGCAGAGCTCTTCATGCCTAAAGCAGTCACTGATTTAGGCTCTTGGATATCCCAACATGACAGCTATTTCCTCTGTGGGATTATTCAAAGGTGCTAGTTGAGGGTCAAAACAAGGTACAGTCCAATAGTGCAGTTTCTTGGCCTTCTTAGCCTAAAATCTCCAGCACAGGTGGAGTAGATCATTCTCCACTTTATTATTATATAGCATCATTTTAGTAATAGAACTCAGAAATTTTATTTCATTTTTTCAACAGTCAACTTAGTAGCATCTGTAATGGGGCTTGCATCAAAACACACACTAGAACCTAAGGTGTTCTCAAGGCAAAACCTACAGATACTAACATATTTTCACTTTTCAACTTTGCAGTTCATCCAGCCTCAATGGCAAACGTGTCCTGAAAGTTTGGATTGCCACTACCAACCCAAATGGAATGCTTATTGTGGCTAATACAAAGAGCAGGTTCACCACGCTGGTACCATGCAAGCATTTCCTTGGGGGTCTTTCATGAAACCTAAGAAGTTGTACGTGGTGGGCATTGGTCACATAGGTACAGTCGTGAGAAATGGTGTACTGTAAGTGGTTTGGGGCTGTATTTCAGGGTTCCTTAAAATGAAACAGGGGTGAATGTCTTACTCTCACCCTCTGTAATGGAAAGAGATGGCAGCCCAGAGAAATGCCTCCCTGGGGAAGCTGACTGACCAGCTTCAAATTTAAAACTTTTGACTCTCTGGACCTTCAGCATCAATCACCTGTGATATCACATGATTAAGCCTTGGTCACTCTGTGATAAAATAACAATATATGTCTTTGCAAGGCCAAGCCTAGAAGGGCTCTGGACATTACCAGCTAGCTACAGCCAAGGTGCCGGGGGCCACCTTCTCCAGGCTTGCAGGAAAGGAGTTGCCGGAAGTGGACTGCACCACTTCCAGTGACTGTACCCACGTGAACAACGCAGCCCACGTGCAGCTCCAGTGTAAGTCCTCTGCTTGGCTGCGGACCTCTTTTGTCTGCGTGACTGGGAGCAGGGGACAGTGATGTGTAACACGGTGAGCTCCTGACCTTGGACTGTGGCTGTGGTGGATGGACAGCGGACAGGCATTTCATTTTGCTCCCAAACACATAGGTGATCAGTCATTTGCGGGTTTAAAAAGGAAGCTGAAGTGTAACGCGCGCTTAATGTGCCCAAGGGCGCAGCCCTTCTGTCACTGCTCTCTGTCCTGCTCTTTAAATTTCTCTCCCTCTTCCCTCTGGGGTTTCCAAAATGTGAAACTCAGACCTGGGGGTGGAGACCCAGCTGTTATCTTCTCACTTCCTGTCTTCGTTTCCACCATATTTGTACCCTGAAATGCATGGAAATTGATTCTATTTTTTTTTTTTTTTCTAAAAAAGAATGCTACACAAATAAAAGGAAATAAAGAAAAAAAAATCTCCAAATGCCCCTGCAGTAGCGGCTCGGGGTATTTACAGTGGAGAGCGGGCTGCTTTGTGTCAGCGGCTGAATGTATAAACATAACTTGATCACCCTTCGAAGAACGCATGAATCATGCTTAATAATCAGCTTTAGGCACTTCTGAGGGAGAATCACATTTTGAAGCTACAAAGGTCCCCTAACTAGCTCCTGGGAGATGACCCCGCATCCCATTAAATATAAAAATTCGCTGCGGAGGACTGGGTGTCAGAGGTAAACCACTTCAGTCTCCGCGCACTTCAAAATGCTGTGCGCCCTCAGCTCGAACACTGGATTATTCTGTGAGGGCCAGGCCAGACAGCCCCAACTCCGCAGAGGAGGAACATGTTTGTCTCTCTTTCCCTTTTTCCTTAAAGAAAACTTTCTCTTTGCACTTAAAAAAAAAAAACGCAGAACCTTTTCTCGTTTCCCTCTCTTTGCTTCATATTCATTATTTTCTGCCTTTAAAAAGGCTTTTATCTGGCTTTTATCTTTTCCATATGCCTGTGGCAAACATCACCTCCTCCTCCTTCCCGTCTTACAAATCTGCCCAGGTACGGCGTTATCTGACTCGGCCGGCTTACGACTCCTATTTAAATGGCTGATGCGGAATCAAAGTCGAATGTGAAGGTCAGGGAATGGTTTTCCACGCGGAGATCTGCAGGAAGCTGTCTCCCCGACCATGGAAGCAGAAGCCGAGAGTTTGGGGCAAAACGCTGAGTTAGGAACTCCTTTGTATCTATTTTCAATAGGCACCCTGTGAGTCAAGGGGGTTTGGACTCTGCATCTATTTGTCTTTAATTATTATAAATAATCACATATTATTGTATTTCTCATACACTGTGCATATTCTGACAGTGCTATTATTGTTGCATTTATTAAAACTGATAAACATGTAATTTAAGATTCAAAATCAGGTTTTCTAGATTCAACAGAACAGGTAGCTTCCAAGGACATGACTAAAGAATCTTTGTAATTCTTATAATTATAAGTCATTACTTATAATATTTCCACAAAGAAACAGACTAATTCCTGATCACTGACAGCTTCCTCCTGTGGATTATATTAGTCAAAGTTGTCTAGACTCGTGAGTCAAATGAAAACGGGGCAAATGCCAAAAATGGGGTATTTATTTCTCTCTTATGTTGTTTATTTCACATTCAATACAATGTTTCACAACTGTTGAGTGGTAGTGGTATGGGTGTCTCTGATACTCATTTGTCAGCTTGGAGTGCAGTTCTGAGTTTTGGTGCAACTTTGGCATTGGGGACCCCATGACTGGGCTCTCCGATGGGGGAGGGGTCCCCAGCGATGTTCCGCAGCCTGTGGCTCCTCAGAGATGTGGGCCTATGCTCTGGGATGACCCTCCCTAAGAATGTCCCACGGCAGGATGTGGTACAGGCAGCAAGCGCTTGGCAATGGTTCTGTGCCAGACAGAGCCCCAGATGCTGCACCAGATGCTCCGCCCTTATCATCTGAGGACTCCAGGCGGAGTGCAGAGCCTGACCAGCATATTGCATGCTGGGAGCTGGTCTTGTGCCCCCCGCTGGGCAGCGCAACCCCCCTCTCACAACCCGTCTGCAGCTCACTGTGTCCTGGGCTTCGTGTCCATCCCCAGAATAAGTTGCTAGTTGGGGTCCCTTGTCCTCCACCCTGCACATCCAGAGAGAAGGACACCTCACTGTCCAAGCCACACCTAAGCCCTCTGGCTGAGTGAAGAGCTGCCCTCTAAACATGCCATGGGAGCCTGGTGCCACACACAGGCTGGCTGCACACCTGCACTGAGGCTTTGCTGCCACGCTTGACCCAGCCTGGCCTGGCTCGACCTGGCTGCCATGGGCTTCAGCTGTGGGCGTGCTGGGCTTTGCCTCTGGGTCTCCTGCAAGCTCCTCTCCAGGCACCCGAGCTCTGGCTGCAGGAACTTTGAGGTGTTTCCTTTAGACTCCAGCACGTCTGACAGGAAGATGAAAAATGGCTTTTGTTTTAAATCCTCCTGTTTTGGCTGGACACATGCTGCTGAGATATGGGGTTTGGGGACTTTGTATGTAGTAGTTATGGGATTGCAGTAACATGAAAAGACAGAAATCCTGTTTGAGTGTGATTTATGTAGAAATGGCTGTGGTGTTCTTTTCTTTGGAGATTAAATAGCTTATAAAACCATTATAAGGGCACTTGGGTTAACAATGCACTACTCTCTGGCTTATTAGCAACAGAATTAATAGAGACAGAGAACTTTCCCTTGACAAGGGGCTTTTCCACCCCATTGAGTCCTTGAAAAGCACATCCGGCTGGGTGCAGGCTACTCTAGTCCAGGGAGGCAGGGGACTCCCCTTGTCCTGAACAGAGCAGGATGTCAACTTCACCACAGGCAACAGCAGCACCCCTTCTCACTTAGAGAGCAGTCCTGCCCTGGATGGCAGGTATACAGCTGCCCCTGCGGCTGTGGTTCTGGACCTCTGTCTGGGGCAGGGTCTTCTGTAGTCCTGCTGGAACCATACCATATTTGGGGAGTTCTGGGCCCCGTGCTCCCCACAGGAAGACCACAGTCCTTGTACCTTGCTGCTGCATGTGGCCCATCATCCTCTGTTAGGGGAGTGTATGATGAAGGTTCTGGAACCCTGAACTAACGGACCACAGATAACCTCTAGTCTCTGATCCTTTGTCCCTTGCATCCAACTCAGGGCACCTGGAGGAGGCAGGTATGCTCACTGCCCCCCAAAGCCAGCTCCTGGTGACCCTGCCAGGTCCCCGAGGCCCAATGATGTCTCCACACTCACCTTGGGCTCCTGCTTTGTTCTCCTGCCTTCGAATCTCCATGACAGCTTCCAGTGACTATGGCCAGCTCTCTGGTTCTGGTCAGCAGTTCTCATGGAGCCCATTCATGCACACTGGGTTTCTCTCATCCTCCCCTGCAGCTCCCAAGAAGGTCTTCACTCAGCCAATGGGCAGTTAGCAGGGGTGGCACCCAGCGCTACTGTGGGTCCTGCTCCTGATCTTGGTATCTTTGGCTCTGTGCTTCTGGAGTGGGTGCCCTGGAGGGAGAGGTAGCTTCTGACACTGGCCGAGCACCAGGCCACTGGGGCTCTGGCCTGCACATGTGGTGAGGTGACTATCCACACCAGCCACCCATGTGAGAATGAGGTGTCACCTGGAGAAAGGTGTCCTCCAGCTTCTGGGTTGGCCATGGACAGCACCAGCCTATTCTCTCCCTCTTCAGTACCCTCACCACACTAGAAGGCAAGTCACCAGCCTCTGCTTCCTCTCTCCTGACTTTTGAGTGATCCTGAGTCGGACTTGCCCTCTTCTAGCAGACAACCATGCTCCTAGAGGGCAGCTGGCTGAGAATCTTGCAGGATTCAGGATCCCCTTGTCCTTCCTGAGGTTCTGTTGTCCTGAGCAGACTTCTGCCACTCTTTATCCAACTGTTCACCCCAGTATATCACCCCCCCCATTCACCTTTGTCAGAGCCCTTAAATGCTTCCTGTGAGCTATGAGCCAGGCAGTGGCCTGACACATGGCCTGAGACTGTGTGATGTTGCCCACAGTGCACGGCACTTTTGATCTCAAACATTCTGGATAAGCCAGAATCAGCCAGTCTTTCCCATGATGCTCCCCTTCCTCAAGCTCTGCCTTGAATATCAATGCAGGGCTCCATTCTTTTACCTGATTCTGCTTCTTTGGCTTCAGGCTGCCTCCAATACAATCTGCATAGTTCCTCAGGGCAGATCGGCCCTGTGCCCAGGACTGACAATGTCAGCACGAAGGTCCTTGGTGGTCCCGAGCGTCACACCCTACTCCTCGGGCTGCAGTGGGAGATGTTTTTGTGTGCAATTTCTTCTCAAAGGATCCACCAAGATCAGTATTCAACAAAATGCTGGGAAGGGAAAGAACAGTGTACTGGGACAAATAGGAGAAGACACTTGTTATACCACAACTTGAGTCATTTTGTTTAGTTCTTGCAGTGCTAGGAATTGAACCCAGGGCCTGTCGAACCTGAATTACATCTGTAGCCTTAGCGAGACCAGATCTCACTGACTCCCTGTTTCTAAGGCCAAGCTCAAACTTTCAATCCTACTTCAACTTTCCGGAGGAGCAATCCATTCCCAAGGATTTGACATTCTGCTAAATGCTCCCTGGAAACCTATTCCTAAATACTACACTTAGGAGTAATGCTAGGATAGGATACATCAGGCCCACATTTAGCACTAATAGGATACAACATCCTGGAAAAACTCTCAGGGTAAGATGAAAAATGCCCATGAGTGAGCTTCCTGTGTCTGGCAGTATAGCTGTTGATAGACTACTACCTCTGATAGGGACAGTGTCTCTTTTATCGTAATCAGCTCTCACTCATTCCATACTCTGATCAACAATTATACCAGCAGCATTTAAGAACACAGTAAAAAATAAGACCTAACCACAAAATCAGGGTGCAGTCACATTCATGGACAAGGAAACCGAGGATGGTGTGTTGGCACCAGGCACATCTAAGATGTGAGTTACTAAAGACCCAGGAAAATGCATGTGAAGTTCCTAACCTGCACATATTACAATGAAAATGTTTGTATATTTTCAAACATTTAAATAAATTGCTTAAGTCAACTTTTCTTTTACTATTAGAGTTTTTTTTTTTTTAAATCTAGCAAACATTATAATTGTGCAAAAGGAATTAAAAAATGAAGACAGGTGAACCATCTCTTCCTGTTCATCCTTTATTTCCCATATGGCTGGGTTTCTATCTCCTGTTTGTATCTACATCTGGATCCTATCCTTTACATCAAAGCCCACGTTCTTACAGTCATGCATACATGCATAAAGTGAATTAGAGTGCACACACAAACAGAGCGCCTTTCAAATTTTTGAGACTGTGTCAAATATGCCTCAGCCCATAGGTGGCTATCAGTCACAGATTGCCACAGAAGGCTGTGGAGACAGCAAACAAAATGCGGAAAGTGCCCATGATAGCAGATAGATGTCTATTGCTTCTGTACATGGGATATGTGGTGAGGCAGCTCCGTGCACCTAAGCTGGGTGCACTCACATGTCTGGGGCACATCTGGCTGCCAGGTGATCTGCGATGGCCTTGGATGCAGGCACGGGGACTTGCCTCTCCATCTTCTGGTTCTCATCTTCCAACAGACTGACCCGGCATGCTCCTATGGTGATGACAGAGTTGCCAGAGTGAACAGAAAGATGCCATCATGGACATTTTATGAATCATGTATGTTTATTTTTAATGTGATGCAATTCCAAAAGCGGAAATATTGGATCAAGCATTTTATTAGGGTTATACATTTCATTAGCCATCTTCATTCAAATGTGTGTGCCTAGTTGTACTTATGTCAGATGTGAAACAGAGCGTATGTATACCTGTATCTTGGTCACATGTGGCACGGGGATATTTTTTAATTGCTTATATAATGGCTAAAAATGCAGTTATTAACTTCCCAAGTTTTTAAATATATGAGGAAAACAAAATATATTCAGTTCCTTACAACAAAGAAAAGCTACACAAATGCAAAATCAAGGACCTTCTTTGATCCAATCTACTACTACAATTTCAGGGTAAAGTTTCACCCAGGCATCTGGAGACACAGGCACATGCAGGAAGTCACTTCTGAGACCTTCTTACCTGATGCAGAACTTACTGGAGCCCAGGAAGCTTGGAGCAGAAACTTCATAACACCAAAAGCAACATGTCCAGCTTTCCACCAAAAATCATAAATGCAAGCCAAAATAAAACAAAGAAGCCCAGTTAATGGAGAGAAGCAAACCAAACTCAGAAATGACATAAGGCTTCATTTGGAAAGAGGAAACATGGACTATAAAACAATTAGAGTTAAAATATGTCATGAAAAAGGGCAGACTGCAATGTAAACAGAGAGGTGGAAACTCTGATAAAAATAAAAATGTGAGGAATGAAAAACAAAGGCAGAGAGTTGAAGAAAATCACTGATGACTTTATGACTCAGTGCAACATCCAAAGCAATAATAAACAAGCTGAATGATGAGTCAACAGAATCTTCCCAAGCCTGAATAAAAGCAAGTAAAAAGAAAAAAGCAATATGTTAGACCAGAATATTCAAGAATTCTAGGATAATATCACACACACACACACACACATGCACGCACATGCACACACAACACAATTCTAAAAGGAGAAACAAGACAGAAGGGTGTAAAAGAAATATTTGAAGTAAAAAGCCCAATAACCTTCTAGACCCCAAACTCCACATTTGAAAATCTCAGGAAACACTTTGCATAATATATAATCACACATCTACACGTCTGTGTGTAGACACACAGGCACACACACACACACACACACACACACACACACACACACTGACACACAAGGCTGTTACATTGGAATTGCAGACAACCAAAGACAGAGATAGAAAATACTGAGAGTCAAAAGAAAAAGAAAAAAAAAAAAATCTTTTGCATGAAATCGATCAGAAATACCACAGACTTTTCATCTGAAAGCATGAAAGTAAGAAGACACTGGGCTAGAGTATTTAGGATTGGAAAACAGGAACACCAAACTCAAAGCTTGCACTTCAGGAAATTAGTCTTTGGAAGTTAAGTAAATACTCTCTAGAACAAACAGAGGGCTTTGCTGCCATTAGATCTGCCTTTCACGAAATCTTAAAAGAAATTCTTCACAGAGAAGGAAGATGGTGAAAGAGGGCAAGGGGACCAACCTTTACCAAGGTCTTGCTGAAGGAAAACAAAATTCCACAAAAGGAATAAATTAAGTTAAAATAAAATATTTTACTTTTATTTCTCTTTGAAAGTTAGTTCCTTCTTTAAAATGATGGTGATATCATAAGTATGTGGATAAAAATAAGGAAATGACCTCAATCTTGAAAAGGAAGGAGGGGATATTGAAGAGGTGCATGGTGGGGAGCAAGCACAGTAGGTGTGATAAAGCTAAAACACATTTTCTTTGGTGGAACTGAGGATTGAACTCAGGCCCTTGCGCTTGCCAGGGAAGTGCTTATTCCACTGAGCCATCTCCCTGGCCCCCTAAAACACAAGTTAAAGACAAATTAGTGACTCTGCAGAAATGAGAAAAGAAGAAAGGAAATCCTGTCCAAACACTAAATTAATAATATAGGCTTTCACCTTAGGAAAAAGGAATAAGAGATAGTAAATTCCAAGCAGGCAGAAAAAGGAAACAGCGAAAGCCAAGCAAACAAGTAAATTTGAAAGAAAAAGAAATCAACAACTGGCACAAGGAGAACCTGTACAGTAACATCATGGAACTCAGTTGTGCCCCAAATTTTCTGATTAAGGAGATTATGGAGCCACACAGGAATGTAATCGATGATCTATAGTGTGCCTAGGGAGAGTCACAAGGAGAAAGAACTTTCTCTCAGGCTTTCACAGAGTGCAAACTGGTCAAGCAATGGCTGTTACTCATCCACATGGCTGAAATAAAGTATCTACAGAGTGAGGTACAGGGTTACAAGATAAACCTTGAGGGACTTGACTGACATCATATGCAAAAGTTACATTTTTTGTTATATGGGTCTTGCTTTATCTGTGTCTTAACCATCCAGCAGAAAAGTGTAAAAATGAGGTATATAAAATAAGGCCATAATAATATGCTGAGCTGTAAATGGCTCTAGTCACCAACTTCTTAGGATAACCCACTATTATTGTGCACTGCTGGACTGTGTTGGATTGATTTGCTCAATTAAAGCACCTATAATAATTTAATGACAGTAGAATACCCATCTTTGACAGGACTAAACAAAAAAGGGGGGATACAAAGGAAGAACTGTTCTGTGTCTATATAAACAGTACAGTTAGGATAAATATGCAGTACTTTTACATAATTCTATGAGAAGGAAGATTTGCACTAATAGTGTTTGGACAGGATATCCTGTCTGCTTCTTGAACTATGGACAACCACTAGGAAAATAACAATGTAAAAAGTATTAATTATTGAAACTGTACTATTATTCAGCTTTTTAAAAAAGATAGGTATACAGCTATGCTCCCTTAAATCATTGATTAGAGGCATCTGCTCTAATAGTGTTTGTAGGTAGAGTATCATGTATGCACGTTGTAGAACAAAAAGCCACTACGAAAAACAATGTACAATGTATTAATTGTTGAATCTGTCCTACTAATTTGATTTGAAACTGTCTCATTGTTATTTGTTCTTCAATAAAATAAAATAAAAAGAAATTAACAAAAGCTACAATATTATTGAAAACACCAATAGAATTTTGAAAAAACTAAGTATAGACAAGAAAAAAGCTCAGAGAAAAAAAAATATTACCAAATATTTGGCGTACAAGTGAGGTCATCCCGATTGATAATGTGGACAGTAGAAAACGTGAAGGAATACTAATTTCCACTTTATGCCAACAGCTCTGACAACTTAGATGGAGTGGAGTAATGTTTTGGATGAAAATAGCAAAATCACATGATGATTTACAGGGCTTGGATTGTCACATTATTATGCAACAATAGAAATGCAAGACAATAGATATACATTAAAATTTAGTAAAGGTATCCAGTCAACAACGGAAAGTTCTGTGCTCAAATTAGTTAGCAATGAGTTGTACTAAACACAAAAAGAGAAATACCACCACATTTTGCCAATATCATCCCCAAATGCAGAGAACATGTTTGTGCACATTTCTTGACGTGACATTATCCTAAAAACAAAACCAAGTAAAGACATTTCATGGAGGGCAATTCACAGACCAACTCCCCTCCTGAGCCTTCAGCACAATCCCCATCAAATATTAACAAACTAATCCACCCATGCATGATTAGGATTATACATCACAGACAGGAGGAATTTATTTTAGGTATTGCAACCTGATTTAGTTAACTTAAAAATCAATTCATGTGATTCCCCATATCAATAATCTAAAAAAGCAAAACTACATGACCCATCAATTGATGTGGAGAAAACCTGGGCAAAATCAGATGCTCATTTTTCCCATAACTCAACGCACAGCCAGAGCAGCCAAGAACTTTCTCCAGTAGATGAAGTCAGGCAAGCGCACCAGCTATCCCACACTTCCAGTGGGAGAGAGTCACGTTACCGAGCCAGCCTCCTGGCCAAGGAGTGTGCTCTTTCCATCAGTTTTCCGTCCTGCTAATGAACTGCAGCATGCAGACTACTTGGAAGAGTGCCCTGGTGGGACTCCAGCTTCCAGAGGCTCCAGTTAAAGGTCGGGAGGCTCTGCTCACTCGGAGGCCAGCACCGCACAGTGGGTGCAGCTGTGAGAGCAAGAACTCATACCACGAACCAAGCCAGGAAGAAGGCAGGAGGGGGTGTTGAGGCCCGCAGTCACTTACTTTCCAGGGCACGGACAAGGACCTCACGACTTCCATGGGCTGTGCTCCACAGGCTGCACCCTGCCCCCTGCCCGCCAAGTGGACCAACCTTTACCACATCCTCTGTGGGGCCACTCAGTGTATACATTGCAGAATCCTCGGTCACTGCTCCTAAATAGTGACACAGTGGATGGTGCATCTTACACGCTGAGATTCCACTAGCCAGAGCATATCCAAAGACAGGAAAGGAAGAATGAAAACTTTTATTTACAGGAGACATGATTGTCTACATACAAACCTTCAAAACTCTACAACAAAATACTCTCAAACGTACTACACAAGTCTGACAAGGGGGCAAAGTCACTACTCAAAAGCCAGTTGTTTTCCTGTATGTCAGCAGTTAGCCACTGGAATTTCAAAGTAAAATACAGAAGCATTTATGATGGCATAATTAAATATGCAGACACAAAACTATAAAATACCTTTTTGAAAAACTATAAAACATCCATTAATAAAGAAAATGACTTGCAAATAAACAGCATTTTTGTTCTCATTAATAGAAAGATTTTTTTTTTTTTTTGTATTTTAGGGAAGGATCTATATGGTGTTCAGAATATCACTACTAGATCAAACTGCTAGTGAGCCACCTTTTACAGCCTCTTAAGAGCTGGGATTATAGGCACGTGCCAATTTCAATTGCTATCTCAGAGCATCCTGGGGTGGAGCCTGCATGGCAGGCCTGGGGATCAAATCCCTGGCCCCTATGCCTACTTACAGGCACTTTAACCTGCTGAGCTATTTGGCTGGCCCTGTGAGAAAGATTTATTAGTGTTAAGATAACAGTTCTATTGAAATTGATCTATATATTAAATTTCAGTACAATTCTAATAAAAACGTCCCAGTAAGGTATTTTTAAATATCCACAAACTCATTGTAAAGTTTATATGGAAAGGAAACAAACTTGTAGCAGCCAACAAAATTCAGAGAAACAAAAAAAAAAAAATCTGTGGTATGTTTATCACATACACTGTCTAATCCAAGAGCTTATTCTAAAGCACCACTGAGATAGTCATTGGGGAAAGAGCTGCAGATGGATCAATAGAAGGCAGAGAATCGAGTAATGCACCCATCCAAACAGAGAGATTGAGTTGTTTCTTAAGATAGGAACAAAGGGAATTTAATAGAAAAAGTATAGTGTTTTTATAATTAATGCTAGAAGAATGAGATATCAATATGGAAAAAAAAAGGATCTAGGATTTTAGTCCTTCTATAAAAATTAACTCAAAGTGATTTATTTATAACAAGCACACTGAAAGGGAAACAATAGAAACAATACCTTTTACAATAGCATCACCGAAAATGAAACGCCTTGGGATTCACTTAACCAAGGAAGTCAAAGATCTTTTCACGGAAAATTACAACACTCTAAGAAAAGAGACTATAGAGAATTTCAGAAAATGGAAAGATATTCCATGCTCCTGGATAGGAAGAACCAACATTGTGAAAATGGCCATACTCCCAAAATTGCTCTGCAGATTTAATGCAATCCCTATTAAACTGCCACCAACATGCCTCCCAGACCTAGAGAAATCATTCCTAAAATTTACTTGGAACCAGAAAAGACCTAGAATAGCAAAGGCAATCTTCGCCAATAAAGACAAGGCAAAAGGTATCACAATTCTTGACTTGAAATTATACTACAAAGCCACTGTGATAAAATCAACATGGAACTGGCAACAAAATAGACCTGAGGATCAGTGGAATAGATTAGAAGGTGCAAAGGCATCTACAATCACACTCAACCATCTGATCTTCGACAAAGGGGCCAAACAAGCTTACTAAAAGAAAGATAACCTCTTTAACAAATGGTGCTGGAAAACATGGCTTTCTACATGCCGAAAACTAAAACTTGACCCAGCTCTATCAATATGCACTAAGTTAAAGTCAAAATAGAGTAAAGATCTAAACATTAAAACAGAAACACTCAATCTCTTGGAAGAGAAAGTAGGAGGAACTCTTGAAGACATAGGGGTAGGTAAAGAGTTCATGAACAAACATATATTCACACGGGAAACACTTGAAAGAATCAACAACTGGGATCAACTCTTCTTACGGAGCTTCTGTCCATCAAAAGAAATTGTCAACAGAGTGAAAAGACAACCCACAAATTTTGAAAAAATCCTAACTAATAAGCAATCAGACAGAGGTCTACTGTCTAGAATATATAAAGAACTAAGATATAACAGGGCCCTCAAATTCAAAGACCCAATTCAGAAATGGGCATCTGAGATGAATACATACTTCTCAGAGGACGAAATTAAAGAAGCAAATAAATATATGAAAAAATGCTCCACATCACTAGCCATTCATGAAATGCAAATAAAAACAACACTGAGATACCATCTCACTCCAGAAAGAATAGCTATCATAAGGAAATCAATGAACAACCAATGTTGGAGAGGTTGTGGGGAAAAGAGAACAATTCTCCACTGCTGGTGGGAATGTAGACTGGTTCAACCATTGTGGAGGTCAGTGTGGAGACTCCTCAAAAGAGTAGAACTAGAAATCCCATTCAAGCCGGCTATCCCCCTCATGGGAATTTTCCCAGAGGAACTGAAAACATTGTATCATAGTGATATATGTGTACCTATGTTTATAGTAGCACAATGTGTGATAGCAAAATCTTGGAAACAACCAAGATGTCTATCACATGAGGAATGGTTGAAAAATATGTGGTATTTCTATATAATGGAGTATTACTCAGCTATTAAGTTTGAAGCATTTATACTGAAGTGGATGCCACTTGAGCACATACTCATAAGTGAAATAAACCAGACACACATGTGTAAATATCGTATAGTTTCCTTAATATAAGAAGTGAAAGGCAGAAATACAAATGGAAATGTACAACAACTAAAAACAATTGAGTCAGATAAGGCAAAGTGAATGGCATTTGCTGCAGGATACTAATCAGCTTTTCTTCTGGATGATTAATAACCTAAGTTCACAAATCCAAATTGGAGAAAAAGAAGAGCCACAACGCCAGCCAACATTTTGGCTCTAGCCTTTCAAGGTCAGCGAAGACTCAGGACATAGGAGAACATGTACTGCAACATCATGAAACTCAGTTGAGATCCAAATTTTCTGAACAAGATTATGGAGCCACAGAGGAAAGAGATCGAAGTTTTATAGTGTGCCTGGGAGAGACACAAGGAGAGAAAACTTTCTCTCAGGCTCTCACAGAGAGCAAACTGGTCAAGCATTGGCCGTGACTGATCCACATGGATGACACAGACAAAGGATCTAGAGAATAACGTACAGGACTACAAGATAAACCCTGAGGGAACTTCACCGACCTCATAAGAAACAAAAAGTACATGTGTGGTATATAGGTCTTGCTCTATCTAGGTCTTAACCATCCAGCAGAAAAGTATAAAAATGAAGTATACGCCACGGGGCCATAATAATAAGTTGAGCTGTAAATGGTTATGGTCAACAACTTCTTCGGATAACTCACTATTGTTGTGGAATGCTGAACTGTGTTGGATTGTGTCGTCAAGTTCAGGTACCTACATTAGTTGAGTGACAATGGAGTGCCCATCTTTGACAGGTGTAGACAAATGAATGGGTATAAAAATTAAGAATCATGAGGTGTGTGTATGGACAGTACAGTTGGGATAGATAATGCCGTGCTTCCACATAATTCTATGAGAGGCAAGATTTGCACTAATGGTGATTGGACAGGATATTATGTCGGCTTCTAGTACTATGTGTAACCACTAGGAAAATAACAAGGTAGAAAGTATTAATTATTGAATCTTTGATGTAATTCAGGTATAAAAAATAAGATACGCAAACAGCTACACTCTCTTAATTTACTGATAGGAGACATCTGCTACAATAATATGTGTAAGTATAATATCATGTATTCACCTTCTATGATACCAAAACATTATGAAAACAGTTTCCAATGTATTAATTTATCAAATCCGTCTTGTCAATGTATCTTAAAACTGTGTCATTGATATTTGTACTTCAATAAAATAAATGTTTAAAAAAGTGATTTATTTTATATTTATTTAATTATATATTTATTCATTTGTGGGTCAGGGGATTAATTCATGCGCTTGGACTTTCCAGGGAGACACTTATTCCACTGAACTATCTCCCCGGCTCCTCAAAGTGATTTATGAATTTAACTATAATCTATGAAACATAGCCTTACTGGAGGAAAAGAAATGAGGAAATTTCCATTATGGAGAGCTTGATGAGCATTTAGACAAAAGTCAAAAGCACTATCCATGAAAGAAAAGCATAAATTGGTTTTCATTAACATCAAAAATTCTATTCTATGAAGGACATGAAAGACTGGGTGGAAATGCTGAATACAACACTTCTCTGATGGAAGAGCCATGTCCAAAAATGAAATTTCAAAAATTTACAAAAATTATAAAAGGTCAACATTAAAAAACAGTTAAGATGAGCATTATATAGGAACCAAAACCTCACTAGAACAGATACACAGGTGGAAAATAAGCATATGAAAAGGTAGTCCATATCACGTGTTTCTAGGGACCTGCAATTCTGTTTTTGTGGAACGGAGGATTGAACTCAGGCCCTTGCACTTGCCAGGGAAGCACTTCTTCAACTGAGACATCTCCCCTGGTCCTGGGAATTGCAAATTTTAAAATGTGCCATCACTGGCGTGTTAGAGAAATAAAAATTCCCAACAATGTTGGCAGTGGCAATGACAGGAGAGGAACTGGAGCCGCAGGAACTCATACGCGTTGCTGATGGGATTGTAAACTTCTGCGTCTCTGTGGCAGGCCGCATGGTGGCTTCTTAGGAAGCTCACTGCATCATCATCACACACAGCAGCAGCCACAACCCTAGGTTTTCATCCAAGTGCTTTGGAATGAGATGGCTGATTGTGAAGATTTATACAGTAATAGCTTGGTGAAATGGTTATCAGAAAGCAGTTTAACTATAATCCACAACCATCGGACCAACTCATCAGAAAGAAGAAGTGGTGGATACGAGACGTCATGTAATCTGTCCACTTCACAGTAGAGTGAAGCATGTTGTCTGTGGATGTAAAGAAATCATTTAGTGGGTAAGGGAACACCAGTAGAACAGTAGGAATGACCTCAGATGATCTGCGGCTGTTCTGAGTGTTTGTCCTTCAGTGGGTATAGGAATAAACAGATTGTAACAACACAGAAGTTCATTGTTTGACCTGTTGTACGTCCTTATTTCTTTTGCTTGGTGGTTCGGAATGGCAGGATTCTTGCCTGCTTTGTGTAGTACTGTATACCCACTGCCTAAAACACACCCAGTATGTATCTGTTAAGTTCAGTATTAGTTGAATTAATGGACAACTGGATAAATAACGTCTTTGGATAATGGAAAAATTTGAACACTGAGAGCAACAAAAGTAAGCTGTAATGCCACGCACAGGCATGGTTATGTTAAAATGCATAGAGATCAGTGAAAGAAAGATGTCTGAAAATGTCACATCTTGTATGATTCCTTCGTATGTCCTTCTCTAAAATGTGACTTCACAGAATAGAGGTCTTAAACAACTCTCTGGGTTTTAGAAATTCCAGAGTGGAGGAGTTATATAATAGAACACAAGAGTTAATTTTTAATAAATAAAATGTATGTTCTAGGGGATATTCTAGTGGTGGATACGAGACATCATGTAATCTGTCCACTTCATAGCAGAGTGAAGTGTGTTGCATGTGGATTTCAAGTAATCATTTAGTAGTTAAGGGAATACCAGTAGGACAGTAAGAATGACTCCAAGTGGTCTGCAGGTGTTCTGAGTGTCTGAAACCACTGAAGTGGTTGTAGATAAAGGTGTTGGTTTAAGTAGTATTGAATACAAGTGGCTATTATAATATTAACTAAGAAAAACCCCAACCCTGTGCAAAAGCAACATAGTCTAGTTGATATATTTTCCCATAAAGGGGAAGGCCATGGGGTACAGGTGGATTCTGAAAGTACTATACATGTTTACTGGGAATGAACAATTAAATAAATGGCTCACTTATCACAAGACCGAAGTTTATGGCTTCTGGAGACCACAGATATGGAAAAGCCAAAGAATCAGTATAGGGAATATTCAAGATGAGCCATGAGCATGCTGAAGCACCAGGGATTAACAAAGCTTATGACACATGTGGAAACACACACACACACACACACACACACACACACAGCGGGGCATAGACAACCTAAGGGTGTGGAAGGAATGCTGGAGCCAAGTTAAACAATTAATGAAGGACAAAGCCATTTTGCTTAAAAACACCCCCAGTTGGTGATGGGTTGTATTCCAAAGTATAAAAGGAGGTCCTTTGATCCTGAACTCACACAACTGAGTGCGTAAGTAAATGAAAGCAATCAACAGTCTCATTGGAGGAATTCCTATTGATTCATGTAGACACTGCATGGAGCCGACAGTTCTTCAGTTCAGGCGCAGATGTGAATAACAAGCTGCAAGCAAAGAATCTCACTACTGAAGGAGCAGGAAAGCACTCAGAAGGGGGAAAGCAGCCATGTGGGCACAGCGGGCTGCACTAGGTCAGCCTCCACAGTGGGAAGATGCCAACACTGTGCCATTCTGACTGGGTGACGATGGTGGCCACCATCACCAACTGGGGGTGTTTTTAAGCAAAATGGCTCTGTGCCACTGCCCTCAGCCAGCCCATGGTCAGCCAGGCGTCCCAATGGAGAGGACTCTGAGCCACTGTGACCACTGCTCTGCAGGGATGCCCAGGATATCAGGAGCAGGGAAAGCCAGTTTGGCAAAAAGCGGCCCAGAGAGGTGAGCCAGTGAATGTCCCTCGCCAGCAGTCCTGGACGGGATTCTGAAGGGAGAAACGTGGCATGGATGAGCGAGAGTGCTTGGTGTCACTGGGGACCTCAGCTACGTGTGTCAGTGCTGGCACTTTGTGGAGGCAAGAGCTATATACAGAGGCTAGGTGTAGATCACAAAGGAAAGTGAAAGCACCCATCTGGGAGATCTCTCTTCTATTCTGGCAATGTTTTTGTAAATCTCCCAATTTTTTAAAATGCGTATTATAAGAATCTACTTGTCTGTTCAGGCTTTCAGCACAGTACTCACCTGTTCTCACATGAAGATGATAATGGTGGTGATCAGAGAGTGAGGGAGCTGGGTTGCAGTGAAGTGCTGTCTAGGGTTCCCAGGGCTGAGCTATGAGGCTTCCAGTTTCAAGTGCTGGAGCGTGGTGGTGCCCTTAGAAGGGTGTTTGCTCTTCCAGCTATACTGAGCAAGTAGCTTCTTCGACCGTGTGTTCCCACTGGGATGTGCTGGTCATCACAGATCCTGAGTAAACGGTCCAGGAGACCATGATTCCGTGCTGCTATGAGCCAAAAAATACTTTTCTCCTTTTAAATGATTTATCTCAGGGATTTTGTCACAGTGGAGGAAACCTAGTCCTCCTGAGGACTGTCGGCCACTTAGACACTGGCTTCTCCTTGGTGAGCATCCATGTTTGGTTAGGATTAGCAGTCACAAGCTGCTAGGAGTTAGCATCACCCAGTTCCTGAGGAACCTGTCCTGCCTGAGGGAAGGTTGCAGGTGTTCCTAGGAAAGGTCCTGCTTAGCTAACCTGAAGAAGAGTGTCTGTACTTGGCCTTGAGATGGATGCACTCAGGCCTCTTGGGAGAAGGGAACTGGGCAAGGAGAATCAGCCAAGAGTCATTGGTTGGGGCCCTGCCCCCCACAGCTTCTCAGAGGGGTGGTGGTCCTAGAAGCTCACAGAGGAACTCTGCACCCACAAGGTCCAGGCCAGTGGCTTCTAAACAGAACACCTTCATTTACTGTAATAAGTTTGCTGCAAAAACTGAGCACAAATTTTGTTTTCTGTAGAAACTACCTTTTCCATGTAATTGGATTAACCCAGCATGTGACTGTGGCCCAATGTCAGAGCCTCTTAGGAGGAGTGGATCCCTCAAGGATCTGAGGCCTCTGCTGCTATTTTGAGAGTTGGTGGTTAGAATTACCTTTGGGGCCCTTAAGAAGTCACAGCTGCTGGTGAATAAAAACACACTGAGGGCCACCTTAAAGTTTCAGATGTCTGAATAGCCTTGGTCAGAAACTAAGAAGTGATTATTAATGGCTAGCAGCAACCTTCAGGTATAGACAAAACCATACCAATTGTCACATTTATTTGAACTCTGAAGTCTTCTTTAGAAAATGTAGGAACTCCTGTAAGTCTAGCTGTTGCTCTTCTCCAGCAACAGGGCACAGGTTAGACCTACGCAAGCATTTAGGAAGTCTTGCCGATGGGAGTGTTCCCATCGTGGGCGGCGCTGAAACTGGACTCATCGAGGACCCAGGAAAGCCCATAGCAGATGGAGGGCAGGGACGTGAGAAAACAGAAGGAAACACTGCCGAAGTTAATGTTGGGGGCCGAGGGACACTGGAGAAGAAGCATCATCAGAATTGTTTACTCAGCATGGGGGGACGTGTTCCCCACTTGGAGGTGCAGATGCTCTTTGGGTGAACAGTATTTGTGGCTTTATATAGGTGACATCGTTTTAAATTCTCTGGGACTTTGAAAACCAAATTCAGGTTTTGCCAGAGGATGAGACTGCTATGTACTTTTTTGTGTATTTTTATGAGCCCACCTTCGTAGCCTATGGTGGTTGTGCTTGTGGTGTGGAATTAGCGCGTGTGTGCAACAACCTTGATGCCATCTCTTGTCCCCTTTCTCTCCTTCCCTTCTCACTCCATGTCTTGATCTTTGGGAAAGATCCATCTCCCTGCTTCCTCTTATCTATGCTCTGTTTGGCTCTTCATTTATAATCTGGGTTTTTCATATAAGAGAAAGCATACATTTGGGGAGCATGGCTGTTTGAAGTTGATACTGGAAGTGGGAATAAAAGGCCTCAATGGATGAGGGTCCTTGGGGCATGTTTTCAAAGGACCTTGCAGCCCTTGCTGGGGAAGGGGTCTTCTATCCCTGAATATTTAAAACATTATGTGCTTCTTCACATCCCTTCAGGGCCACTCATGGTGCTCTTAACAGGGCCACTCTCCTTGTGAAGACCAAGATTCCCATGAATAGACTAGCGAATCTTACTCGCAGGTGAACATTGGTGACTTCCCTTTCCAAGGATGTCTCTACATTGCTGGCTGTCTAGCTTCTTCCAAGCATGGGTATATTTTCAGGAAGTATCATCTTAAGAATAGCCAATAATAACCAGATTTTGTTCTTCTTGCCACAAGCATTGCAAGTGGGGATCTCCAAGCTCCTTCTTCGGGACAGAGGAAGTTCCATCCTTTAGAGCCCCCACAGTCCTTCTGGTCCTCTGTGGTATGCTGCTTTCACTTAATACCCTAGACTGGAGATTTACAGTGATCAGAAGTCATTCCTCAGTTGGGCATGGTGGCACATACGGGATCCCAGCACTCTCACGTCTGAAGCTGTAGATTCACAAGTTCAAACCCACCCTAGACAATTTAGTGACTGAGTGGGACCCATTTTCAAATAAAAATAAAGAAGGGCTAGGGAGACATCTCAGTGTGCAGTCCCTGGGTGGAATCCTAAGTTATATTCATACATTTGTTATTTATTACATGTATGGAACCTGTACTTGAGGGACTGGAATCCACTGAAGATTTCTGGCTATATTGTCACAGGGCAGAAGGCAGAAAGGCAAAGAGAAGGACCCCACCTGGAAAACCCTCTATAAAGGTGTTAAATCTACCCATGAGGAAGGCACTCTGTGGCACAATCCTTTTCAGAAGCTTCACCTCCTGACTGTCATTGTGACAACTGCTTTTCCTAGTGATCTGGGAAAGCTTGGGTGCTCAGCCCATGCCCACCTCCCTGGAGCCCTGAGTGTTCATGACATGCAGTCCCATCCAGTTGGCCTTGGGTTCTGGTGAGGAACTGCTCTCCCCCACTCAGATCCTGTACTCCTGAGGTCCTGCTGAGGCCCATCTGTGGCTCCCCAGGAGCAGAAGAGAAGCTTTCCATTATTGGCAGAGTGGTCTTGAGAGGCAAAAGACCCCTTGATATCATGCACGGTCACCAACTCAGCCTGTCTTCTCCCGCCCCATGGAGGCTTCACTCTGCAACTTGATGGGAAGAAGAGAAGCCCTCCACCATGCTGCACTTCAGGCAAGGCTTCTGCTTGGGAATCCCAACCTGCTCCAGCCACAGCACATGATGGTAATCTCTGTACCAGCATATGTCATAATTGGCAAGAGATGCCCAAGCTTCACCAGGAAGAAGAAGGGAGAAAGGAACTGTTCAATGGGCAAGTTCATATTACATGAACAGATCCACCTCTGGAGGCCTCAGAATCTAGAATCTTCCCATCAGTGACAAGAGCAAGGTAGACACTTGTGCTGCAGGTAAAATTCCAGTGTTGGATGTTCCTACCTTCCCTTGAGCCCTACAATAACCCTGTAGGGACAGAAGTCAACTGTATCCTTTGGTGTAGGAATCTGCTGGTCTCTCACTGTGATCCATTTTTCCAGGAGAAATGGGCAGAAAGAAGGAGAAAAAGACAAGAAGACAAGAGCTGGGTTAAGTGCTGATTCACCTGCCTGGTTGGCAAAATGAACCCCCAGAACAACAGTAAGGGCCTCTGTTTATACCTTTACAAAGTTGCAAGTCAGGAGGTTGCCTAGCAATAATAGCCAGCAGTGTCTGTACAGGATGCTTTTCTCAAGACTGAGGTGTCCTGACTTCTTTAGGCAAGGAGGCCTCATCTTGCCCTCCCACATAGGGTCAACTTCAGTTCCAACTCTACTATTGTACGATAGTATGCCAGATCTCCTCACTCCTATCGATGTACAATCCATGCCCAGGGCTCAGCCTCCCTGAGTCCTTCTCCTTTGTCTCCCAACCTCTGGTCACTAGTGCTCCCCTTTTTACTTCTATGGGAGCAGCATGGTTTTAATATTCCACATATATGTGAGATCATACAGTACTTGTCTTTTGGTACCTGTTTATTTCACTTGACAATGCTTTCCACCTCTGCCCATGTTGTCAAAAATTGCAGGGTTTAATGCTTTATTTGACTTCATAGTTGTCCATGGTGGGCATGGGCCACACTTCTCATCTTGTGCATGGACACTGGCTATCTCCATCTCCTGGCTGTGTGAACCATGTCCCTCTGACAAACTGATTTCTTTTGCTTTCATATATACTCAGCAGTGAGGTTGCTGGGTTTTGCTGTTGCTATTTTTCAATTTCTTGGGAAATTTCTTCACTGTTTCCTACAATTGCGAGCCAAATTAATCTATATATCTAACTCTTACAAGTTACAGACAGCAACTCCCAAAGGACTGAAGACTTAACTGTATAATCTAAGATGAAGAAACTGCTAGAAGAAACTATATGTAAAGTTCTTCTACATGCTATAATGGACAAGGATTTTTTTGGACAAATCCCTAAGTCACAGAAAACAAAAATAAACATAAACAAGCTAATTTAAACTCAAAAACTTTTACACAACAAAGGAATCAGTCACAAAGTGAAAATTATCATAGGGAATGGAAGAAAATATTTGCAGTCTGTATCTCTGATAAGGATTTATGACTTATAATATATAAAGAAGTTAAAAACACAATAGTAAGAAAAGACCCCAAACAAAATAAACTTGATTTGATATTGAAAAAGATCTACATAGCTAATTTTCAAATGAAGATGTGTAAATGACTAGCAGATAAATAAAAATAATCAGTGTCACTAATGGTCAAAAGGTTGTGACTGAAGGCTCAAAGAGATATCCAGGGATAATTATCAAAAAGATAAATGAGAAGTTCTGGTAAGGTATGGAGAAAATCAATAGCAAATCTTTGGAATTACCCAGCCAGGACCCTTCAGTCTGGTTACTGACTATAAATCCCTTTGCATCTTACCCAGTTTAGCACGGGACATGGTCTCTCTTCCTTTCAGCAGTAATTCACACAACTGCTTCCATAGACCTGGATAAAGCTTTTCTTGCCTTTATAACAAGTGTCAGAATAAATGGTTCTGTAATAATGTAAAGCAGAAAACACTGCCTCCATTATCCTCACCTATGGATTTTGTGAGGTTTTTTTTTTTTTTTCTTTCCTGAGAAAATTTCTCATGGAGCCTTTCATAGGTTATGGGGATACTCATTGCTACAGAAGTAACCAGCAGAATTCTACATCATTTCCCCTTAAATAACCATTTGCAGTTATAGCAGAACAACAAGGTAACTTACTCTATAATTACCAAATTCATTTTGTTTATGTATTGTGTAGAAAATCATTTAAAAATACATTAGGGCAACCTAAGATAGGTTTCCTATTCATGGCTAATGTACCCCCATGTGCACACAGCCATGAACATGGGCACATACAACCTACAAATACAGGAGCATGGGCAAACATGATCACAGACACACCTCGACACCCCTGCTCCAATTTCTCTAAGAGACACACTCATAGTAGAAAGGGGAACTTGGACCCATGTTGGGATATTCTTAAATCAGTTTCATAAGGCAGGATATTTAGCACTCCTTATATTATGTAAAAACTTTGAACAGGTAAAATTAGCCATACAGAGAGGAATTTAGGTTTGTACCTAAAGATAAGCAGTTGAAAAATTTATCTGAATGACTCAAGTCAAAGAGCATCTCCTAAGAATGAATATTGTTCTTTAGAAGTTTGTAGATGAATTTCCTATACCTCTTTTAAATGAATGCTGGGAGTTTCTGAATAAATAGATGCTATTATACTACCCTTGGAAACTCTGACCACACAGACCCCCCCCCCACATTTGATCTATAAAGTCCTCCAGTAATTGACATGCCAGGACCCATTTAGAAGCCGCTAAGTGAGCTCATGCCCCACCATGACACTGGGTCCACCATCATAGTTAAAGGTCAACTTCTGTTTCCAGTGAACTTGAACTCAAGTCTGAACTATAAAATATTGACACTCATGTGTACCAGGAGCTACTGATAGAAGAGAACCCAAAATTCTCCCAGTATGAGAGCAGGTGGGGCAGGACCAGTCCGGAAAGGAGGCTCCCAGCCTAGATCCAGAACAGCAGGCCACCGTCCCAGGTGCTTCTGCTCTGCTAGATTTCCTGAAAATACAAGTAGTTCTGCTCTTCAAATTGGTCAAGCAGTGGCCATGACTCATCCACATCTCTGACACTGACAAAGGATCTACAAAGTGAGGTACAGGGTTACAGGATAAACCCTGAGGGTACTTGACTGTCCTTATCAGATACAAAAGTTACATTTCTTGTTATAAAAGTCCTGCTTTTTCAGGGTCTTAACCATCCAGCAGAAAAGTATAAAAATGAAGTATAAAAGTAAAGCCATATTAATATACTGAGCTGTGAAGGGCTCAAGTCAACAACTTCTGCAAATAACCCACTACTACTGTGGAATGCTGGACTGTGTTGGATTGTTTTGCTGAATTCACACACATATGTTATTTAGACACCAATGAAATATCCATCTCTGACAGGACTAAACAAAAAAGGGGATAGAAAGCAAGGACAATTTTGTGATTGTATATACAGAATAGTTAAGATAGATATACAGCCACTTTCACTTAACTCAATGAGAAGATTTGTACTAATAGTGTTTGGACAGGATATCCTGTCTGCTTCTTGTATTATGGATAACCCCTGAGAAGATAACAATGTACAATGTATTAATTATTGAAACTGTCCTATTAATCAGCTTTGAAACGATCAGATTGATATTTGTTTGTCAATAAAAAAAAATAAAATAAGGAGAAATGCAAAGAAACTAAAAAAAAGACAAGTAGTTCTGCTCTGAAGAATGTTTGAAAACAACAGTGACCCAGGCCAGTGCATCTCTACCCCAGCATGTCTATCTCAGCCCTGGATGTGTCCACACCCCTTGCAACTGTCTGGGTGATGCTGTGCTGCTCGTCCAGCAAAGCTAGCATCTTCAGCAGTTGCTTCTGGGGAGAAACAGAACACAGGCCACTCAGGCCTTCAGATACTACAGGAAAACACCAGGAAGAGGACAAAGAAACATATGATTAGGGGCTAGGAAGATGGCTCGGTAGAATAAGCGCTTCCCTGGCAAGTGGAAGTGTCCGAGTTCAATCCCAGGTTCCGCAAAAAAAAAAAAAAAAAAAAAAAAGGACAGTAATGACACAGGTGATGTTACCTTGGTAGACTTTGCAAGAGTCTGTGGACCTCCCCTGTGATCTGTGTACAGTGACACCAAGGAGATGCCTGTCTTCTTCTTTTTAGTCCCCCAAGTCTCTGAAATCTGGCAGGGATCGTACATTCCTTGGCTTCATGCCGCATCCTATTAGGAAGGCAAGGTATAAACCCAGCCCTGATTTGATACTGAAGTCATCTTCCACAGATTTCTACAAAGAATGTGGAGACACTTAAACATTTCCGTGTAACAGGAAGCCTCTAACTTTCTAAAATTGCCACGTTATTTTTAGTTGATTTCCATAATTTTTCCCAGTTATGTTAAAATTCCTATGTAGAGCTCCCACTTGCTTCTTCTAACTCTAACTCTTAGGGCTGCATAAAACTAACATGTGTATTTTATATGTGAAATACCTTTACATGTGCACATAGTTCATTTTTGTTGTTAAAGCGGCTTATTAAGTATTTTCTTTCCTTGAGCAACCTGGGCCAAGTTTTCTTTCTTCTGACCTTTTCTTTTTCAGCTCTCCTATTTCTCTATCCTTTTCTTTCTCTGAGCACAGTTTTCTTTATCCCCTTAGAATTCAGCGTAGTGCATCAGATACAGTGCTCCAGCTAAGAGCTGGCCAGTGCAGTGCATTGGTGCGAGCAGTTGCTGTGCTAACACGGCCTGGAGCAGCTCTGCCCTGGCAGGCCAGTGAGGCAAGGAACATCTTGTGCATGTCCACCCATGGGCAATGGATTGTGCTCTGTGCAGCTCCCCATCTAAGCTAGAGAGACTTCTTGGGTGCTGGCTCTATCATTCATGCATATGATTACTCCATCTAGTTCTGTACCATGCCAATTTGCACACTATGACCTCCTGTCTGCACTCAAGCAATGGCAAACCCCAGGCTGGCCTCCACCAATAGCCCACATCCTGGGGAACTGCTTAAATGTGGATCTATCTCCTCATGTTCAGAAGGAAGGGCAAGATGTTCATCATTGTCTTACCGAGGGTGACCTAGTCTGTATTATTTTCTTCACTAGAACTGTGATAATCCTACCCCACAGTAGGAGAACACCACTTGTCTTGTATCTTTGAGGACATGTGAACACACTGGAGATAGTTGCTTCTTTGCTGCCTGTTCCCGGATGGTCCTCCTCCCTCTCTGCCCCAGAATCTGTGCCCAGCTTTCTGCTCTGCAGTAGCCAAAGCTTCCCTCTTCTCAGCTGGGCTCCTGATGTGCCCATCCCCCAGACTCTGTCCTTATACCCCTGTGGCTGCTTGAGTCTCTGCATCAAGTCAACCACGCCCTCACTAAGTTCCTTCAGCATCCAGGATATGTTGTCTGTCTGGGCCCAGAGGTCAGAATGTATTGACAGATGGGAAAGACCTTGATTCCAAACTATCCAGGTTGCACTTCAATTTCTGTGCTCCCATATTTATTTATATATTCTGATTCAAAATAACTTTGAAGAAAGCAGAGACTGTGGGTGCTGTCTAGTGCTAAAAAATTCATCCTTGTTGAGCTCTGGAAAGGGTGCTTTGAGGCTCATCAACAAACA